>CABFOW010002258.1:37231-79884 GCA_902141385.1 Timema californicum | reverse complement strand
TTCAGGAGCTTCCAGAAGATTCTTAAGAAAATCAGGCTATATATTGGAGACAAACCAGAACCTTAACCTCTAGACCCCAGAGAGGGACGCACTTATTTTCTTTCCTCGGTAGCAGCGAATTAATCTTTCAGAAACTGTGAAATCAGTAGCCTATAACTTATTTGTTTGAATTAATTGTTCGAGAACTAGTGATTGTACTAAAACTAAACACACTTGTTGGCATCCGTCTTGAGGAATCCTCACAACCTTTTGTTGGAGGGTGTGTCTCAAAACTTGGGGAATCACTAGCTTGGTGGAAGTGTGGATTGTAGGTGTAAGCATTCTATAACTACTAAAACTCTATGGGGAAAATGAGGTTTTTACGAAATAATTTCAAACTATTGACTTTTTGGCCAACACCTCACCATAAATACATCACAGAATAAAAACGTCATGTGATCATTTACAGAACCAAGACGTGAAAAGAGCAGATCAGTGGATTATTCTCTTCACTTTACTAAATAAAGACAAATAATAACTAATTAGTAGCCCAAGATTGCAAGACTTGGTTTCGAAATTTTCCTAGTACTAATAGTCAACAAAACATTTCCTAAGGCCAACAAAATTAAATTTCCCTTAATTGATTTGAAGTTTTGATTTCTTTCGATCTTTCGATTCAATCTTTTAGAAATCGCTAGAAAAAGAATCGATATGTGAATTTGATCAAGGCCTTTGAATCGATCAAAAAATCGATTAATCGAGGGGAAAGAATCGATTTTCCAAAAGATCGATCCAAGATCGAACATCCCTAGTAAAAGTTGTCAAATGTCAGTTAAGGTGGGATAGAACGGGTGTTAGAAAAGACCACAGTTTTTATGGCAAAACTTATTTTTTTGCTAAAATAAATAGAACATGGTTCCACTAGACTACTAATACGGTGATATCAACAGTTCCTGAATATCTATCATGAGCATATCGACATTAGATTAGAAGCTTTTTAAACGAAGAGAAATAGTTTTCATTAAATTCCAGGGCACCCTTGACAGATATTCAAGAAATGTTGAGGTCACCATGTGAATAAAAGTAAATTCTATGTTTGTACTGTAGCAATATTTTATTTATTTTGGACAAAAAAAATTTGCCATAAAAACTGCAAAAGCACTGGTCTTTCTCACATCCTCTTCCACCCCACCTTAATATCCGTCCTTTGAACACTGGGCCATATATATATTAAATATTGAAATAACCATCAATAGCAAAAGCTGACGTGTTTTAAAAATATCAAAATTGACACCATCAATCAAAAGTAACTAATGGAAAACTTATGACTGGCTTATGCATTCATAAGAGTGGACTGTCAGATAATTGCGATCTACTACAGTAAGTTAACCATAGGAATAACATTGTAGATCATAACAAATATAAAGTACTACTCAACATTGACAAATTTCTCTGTCCTAAATTAAAGTCGCATAACACACGACTTGGCATATGAGTACAAGAAAGTAGATCTACTAATTTTTTGAACAGTCATATAAGCCTATTTTTAAACCCATCCTGGGCTATGTAAGTTTTCGAGTTGTAATTTAATCCAAGAGCTTTTTTAAAAGTTAGTTTTGAACCCCGTGCATCTATTTTTTTTTATAGGCCAGTGTGACCAGTTAATGGGTTTATATACTCCAAAGTTTCGATTTTTTACAGTTTTTTAGCAGTGTCTTACTGTCCATTCTGATTCTATGCCTATGTACTAATTACGCAAATGTATTAGGGATGAGATATGGTGGACTTAGGGGACGTATTCCCTTATTTTTGTGAAGTGAGAGTGGAAAACCCTTTAGGGAAAACCACCCTCAGTACGCCAGACCAGGATTCAAGCCTCGGTCTCCCCGTTATTGTCAAGCGAGTCTATTGCGAGAGTGACTCCTTAAACAATGCGGCCACCGAAGTCGGTTTTTAAAAAATCATTTTCTATTTAATCTGTGTTTACTTCAATCTTGGGTGAGTGCCGCATGTTGATAGTTGATTCAAGCCTTCTAGAGAAGTATTGTTGCCAACATAACGCGTCTAGAACTCACTTATTTCCGCCACTTAAAGTCGCATATGATTGATTTAATCGTGACGCTGTTGGCTTCTTAATCAGTTATTCCAGATGAGCGGTTCAGCCATTCTTAACGCAATATTTTATAGATTACCCGTGGGAAGAATGGCTAGTAAAAGTAATAATAGGGTGTATGTTTGTGTGCCAATCCTCTTTTATAATGTTTGGATTCATCAACGGGTTCCAGCAAAACTCGTAACAAACATTGGCCCCTCCCCTAAGACACTTCCAGTTTATATGTTTCTGTCGTGGTCACACCATTTTGAACTAAGGATTGCGAGAAGTTTGAACAAAATCAACGTTTGAAAGTGCTTGCTTGCTATCACAAAAGTAACATAATAGTGTTGAAGCTATATATAATCCTCAACTTTATTCCTTAGAAGAGAGATTTACTCGGCTAACGTTGAGAGTATTATAAATTGGGCTTGGATTTCAACTGAAAGGAGCAAATAATGTTAAATACACTAGCATTTGTCAGCATATAGGATGCAACGCCACTTCCACGGAA
Organism: Timema californicum; assembly: GCA_902141385.1. Classification (NCBI taxonomy): domain Eukaryota; kingdom Metazoa; phylum Arthropoda; class Insecta; order Phasmatodea; family Timematidae; genus Timema; species Timema californicum. The sequence continues at coordinate 77,299 of CABFOW010002258.1, read as the reverse complement.
AACCATCTATGAGAGCATCCTGCTTTGATTCAAACCTGATCTCCGACCTTCCAGATCGGAGATCAGCTATACAATAATAGCTAGACTGTAGAAGAAGATATCAACCTTAATCAAGTAATCTTGTATATGCCATAGTCTCCCTTGTTTCTTGCTTGAATTTATCGACCTTCCAGATCGGAGATCAGCTATACAATAATAGCTAGGCTGTAGAAGAAGATATCAACCTTAATCAAGTAAGTTTGTATATGCCATCGTCTCCCTTGTTTCTTGCTTGAATTTATTATTTTTTTCAATTATCCTCACAGATATTCAATGTTCTTATATTGATATATAGTGTAGAGGCGAATGTATAAATAGCTTTTCCACGTTTTGCTGATCAAACCTTAACACCTACCTAAGCTTAGAACCCCCAATTGCTAATCACTTTAAAAATAATAATTTAAGAGGGCTTTTTTGCTAACTTTCCCTTGACCCTTCGGAAAGAGAAGTATTATGTTTGCCAAAAAAAACTTAGCTCAAGATTTTGATAAATGTCAAACCCTGAAATAAAAAAAAGTATTTTTCTGTTTGTCTGTCTCTATCCCCATCTAAAACCCTAACTATTTTGCCAATTGAGCTCAAACTTTGTATTTAGGGTGTTCATAAAGTTCCTACTGGGAGTTTTTGGAATTAGGTATCCAACCCTAAAATTAAGGGTAATCTACTGACGGGCAAAAAGAGAAAGTATCAGAATTTCCCTAAATCCGTTCTATATTGATTAAATTGTATCTATACACTGTTTGACATTACAAACAAAATGACAACTCCCTTTTCCCCATGAAAATAAATCAGGTGGTACTTGACATTAGCAGACATTTTCAATTTTGACCTTATTTCCACTGCTATTTGAGATACGAGATAACTTATCATTGTAAAGCTGTAATACCATTTAAAGTAAATATCCCTTATCTTAAATATATTTTTATAAAACTAATAGTTTCTTATCTATATAAGCAAGTAAATATTCTTTTATTGAGATCTTTGAAAATGTGAAATTGCTTGCTATATTATTTGATGGACAAAGATGTTCCTCTTTTCTCAATGTTTGTGTGACAGTGTATATTTTTTTGTTTAACAAATCTTACTAGTTTTTAGTAGATATACAGTAAACCGTGGCTTTTAGGTATATGCCTAAATTTTGACTGTCAGAAGAGACAGCTGCTAAATACATGTTTTTATAGATCATATGGTTCGGCGTAGGGATACATAATTTGGTCTGATAACTTTTCAAAGCCGTCAGAAGTCAGCTGTGAGCTGTCAGTACTGTATGTTTTAAGATAAAAGAGAAAGTATGTGCGGTACATCGTACCATTTATTATTTCTTGGCAAGTCAGTAATGTGGCATTAAATAAATTAGTGTGTACCATAGTGATAACTAGTTGATGATAAAGTTTTAAGTGATGACAGCCCTCAAGCGATGGAGGCAATCGGGTTTTTGAAGTTGGGTTTCATGGTAAAATACAAATGCTATACTCAAAATGGCATTAGCCATTACATTAGTTCTCTTAAGCCTTCTCATCAAAGAATTTCGGTGAAAGGAATAGGTAAACAATTGTTGGCGGGACCCTATGATGGGATTTTTTTTATTAAATGTGTATTTGTAAATATTTTTGATAGAAGACTTCAAGTTTAAGAGGGAACCGTACCATTATAACCTTGTACCCAACCATTTATAGACTTAAAATTAAATTAATAGAAATTAATGTTTGCTAGTAGAATGTTTTGATCTTGGTACGCCTTCAAAACACATTTAAGATGGTTAATTTTTTATTTTTACATTTCCTAGACCATTTATCTTTCTATCGACATATGTAAAGAGAGCTCTATCTACATCTTCTATTTATATTTTATTTGAGTTTCCCTTTCCCAATTTTATATACTAACTAATCTGGAATTTACACCTAAAAACTAATGTCTTTAATCTTCTTTTACTTTTGAATTTAAACCAGTTGGTCCGCCTCGGGTATTTTATTTGCCCGGCACCCTCTGCCGCTAGATCCCTGAGCAACCACCTGGGACATGTTTTCAGAGTTTCTAAGGGCTCCAGCGGCGACATTGGTTAGTAGAGGTTGTTGACCGACACCTTAGCTCAGTCGGTGGCGTGTCTGTATACTGTTTGTTATTAGCACCGCGTATTACTACCCGTTAGGGTTATACGCACTTAATCTAATGTGTAATGGTAGTTTGATTCTGAGATGAAACGGATGACCTACAGTTTAACGTGGGATCCGAACCACGGTGCAAGCCTGGGATTCCACACATTCACAAGTTGTGATTAATACACGTCTTGTCAGAGGTGAAGGAAGGGTTTGGCAATCAGATAAATCTGTGCCGGGACCGAGGATTGAACCCCGGACCCCCAACACAGAACTCTGACACCTTAAACCTAGACCGCCAGGTCACCGTCTGTGTACTGAGATAGATAAGGGTCCCGGATTAGGTTCCTGGCATGGACGAAAAATTTATCATTGGTGAAATGTGGGTTTACCCTTCCATAGTGATGAATTAACGGCCAGGGGCTGGATGTTGTGTATTTTCTATATTTAATTTAGTTTATAAGTTGTGAGCTGATATAATCAGTTAGTATAGAAAGTGCCCGTTAAATAACTCAAATAAATGAAATGACTTTTTTAAATGAGTAGAGGTTATTTTAAGGTTTTGGTAAAAAAAAAACTCAAGCTTATTTTGTAGCAATTTGTTTTCAAGTAAGTTTCTTCCGCCCAGTATCACAGTTTTTATTGTTAAATATTTCTTAGGAAGGTGTGTAAATAATATTGGCATAGTTGTTACAGATACGTATATAAAGAAACTGTCCTGTTGGTGGCCCCTTCACAGAGTTCAAGGTGATAAAGGGATCCTCCACAGGTCTAAGCTGGAAAGCCAGGGTTGTTTTACGAGAGTACAGAGCTATCAGATGCACGCCACTTAGAAGTTATTATAATGTGACATAATATATAATCACATAGTCAATTAATCATAATTAATTTCATGGTATCCACTTCAACGGATGAATGGTCTAAGGCGTCACTCTCGTGTTAAAGTGACCTGCTGATGATGGAGAGATCGGAGCTCAGATCCCTATCGGGACTAACGAGAGTGGTTTTCTTCTATTGGCTTTCCACTCTCCTTCCACGAAAATGTCTACCTCCTCATCCTTACCTCATTAGAGTAATAACTATATAATGCGTATTGGTAGTAAGATGGTAATTTATTTAATATATATGGTTATTCTTTGAAAGGCAAGAAAACCCAGCTACCTGGCGGGAAAAAAACTGAGCCAAAAATAATATTACAGTACTCATTACGTGACACCTAGATGCATGCAAGTAGTTTGTAATTAAAATAATACTAAGCCGATGGTGTCACAACAGGTACTGGCGAGTTTAATATTATTTGTAGTTTAGGAATCTGTGCCTACCAAACTACGTCACATGGACTCCTATAGAAATGATGTGGATGGTGACCCCCTGGTTTGAAGTCCTTTTCATGTAAAGAGCCTTTTAGAAGATACAAACACGTGTGTTTTTTTGCGGCTAAGATTGACAACATTTTACTATTTTATTGGGGTTATGGTGTAAGTATTAATACTATTTATCAAAAGTGTCCGCTGAAGATAAGATGACCTGATATAACAACACGTGTAAGTAGATCTAGTAACTTCTAGCAGTCGAATAAGGCCCTTACTATTAAAATTAGACTGTTCTCTCCCCTAAGGGTACTACCAACGTAATTTTAATGTTGACATAAATTGTTCTAGAGGAGTACAGAGTAGCCAACCCAGTGCAATTTATATCCTAGTATACTAATCTACAGTTCAATGCGCCGCTTTTTGGTTTGTGTGGCTATGGTCTCCTAGCGACCGTCGTCATGGTAACCAGCACCGCCCAGGGACGCTGACTGTGGTCATATTGTTAGACCTCGACTACTTTGTTTACCAAAATGTCACCAGGAAAAGTTAGAAACACGCGAGGAAATTAATATACGAGTCTTGTTTCACTTGAACTTTATGAAATAGGATGAGGGTATGCACAGTTAGACAACACATAGTAAATATTATATTTCAAACTCCAATAGAATATATCAGAAGCGTATTTTTATTTTGTTTAAAAGGGTAATTCTCTATACACCACCACCGTGGTAAAGTTCAATGAAATGTTAAAAGTTAGGTGATGAGGAACTCTGAGTCAGAGATTTCATATTCAAATACATTATATATTATAATATAATAATCCCATTTATGGTCACTGAAATTACGAGAAAACGGCTGAATTAATTTTTATAAATGAACCCTCGTTTTAAAGGTTAGGAATCCAGGATGTCAGAAAAAACAGCAAATTCCAACATTAACATTATTTTACTAGCAGATTTTCATATTTTTCCTTTTGTGTAAGCAGCAGCTCATCTGTACAATAATTTTTTGTTTACATAACCATGGAAACCATGATTTATTTGTGTATGAGTGTTTATCGGCAAGTAAAATATTTATCTTTGGTTAGAGAAAATAGTCACTCAATTCTTACTTAAAAACAACAAGTAAATAAATGACTGGGAGACGGCTCGTTAAAGCTCTCTTCATGGTGTGAATGGGAAAATGTACGTTTTGCTTAAAATTAAACACCGAGAACTATAAAGTCTAGGGGAAGCTCATTCTATAGAACTTTTCCCAGTAAAAAGTTTTGAACACATTTTAGAGGGATAACACACATCCATCACTGCAACATTAGTTTGATACACTTGCCTTCGCTCGAGCTTCAACTGTAATAGGGAACATTTAAACTGCAATCACATGGATGGAAAACTGAAAAGTAATGTTTTTTATTAAATATCAATCGAATTCATCATTAAAGTGTAATTTATCAACACATGGCTACTTGAGCCCCACTAACCTAGGAAATAAAATTCAACAATTAATCAGTAAACCCTAATTTACACCAGTTTAAATTGTAAGAGTTGTTATGCTGGCTGGTATCGATTTGTCATAGTTAATTCCAGGACAAACAACTATTAAAACTAAAGAAACATTTAGTGGTAGGAAATATCCAAAATTATCAACGATATAGTTTAATTCCATCCAGAAATTTAGTCTTGAACACTATCTCCGATATTTATAATAAACATGCCACCCTCACCAACAGCAAATCTATACACTTCACATATCATTAAAGGGGATAACTGTGATAGCAGAGGAATCTATGACAATTGTAACGTCCGACATGAATAATCAGACTGAAGAAAGGTGAAACGTCTGTGGATGGCTCCTGTAAGAAACGTAGGATTTTCCACTATTTATTTTGTTGTTGGTAAGATTATTGATAGAGAAATAAAATCAAAAGAATGGATAATGTGGGAAAATAGAGATGGAGAAGACTAAAACACATTCACCGCCTATCACTCATGGAAAAGCATAACAAGCTGTATTTTTTTTTAGCGCCGTGTCTTACTACCCATTCGGGCTATACGCCTAAGTATTAATTACGCTTATGGGTTATGAACTGGGATAGGTTGGATACAGAGGAAATGAGCCCGTATTTGCGTGGAGGGAGAGTGTAAAACCCTCCAGGAAAAACCACCCCAAGTTCACCCGAGCGAGATTCGAACCTCGATCTCCCCATTCAGCTCAACATGAAACTAGTGCATTAGCTAACACCACTGATATGTGTTGCATTTTTCTTCTTAGACATAATAATTTTTTTATATAAAGTTAGTGGGAGCAGAAACAATATTCATCCATTCGAAGATAGAAACTAATCTAGAATACACTAAATTATTTGGAGATAGTAAACTAATCTAGAATACACTAAATTATTTGGAGATAGAAACTTAAAGAGCTACAAAAATGTTGTTGACTTAGATCCTTACAAACGTAGACTATCGATCAAAATGGAGTCCATAGGACTATGCCAGAATAGATTAGGAACGTCTTTACGATAGTGTCAAAAAACACTTTGGGGTGGACTGATATTATGATCGACAAGATTTAAAATTACCTTGGCATTGTTCTATGAGATAGCACCAGTAGCGTTGAAGGTAGTTTCGGCCTCTCTTTTTCACCTTTCAGCAGGAGATGATTAGCCGCTTCAATAAAGCTTTCCTCAAGAAAATTATAGTTCTTACCAAAGAGATAACGTTAATGGTGAGCTATGAAACTATAAACATAGTATCTTGATTTAGCTAGAGCTCTAAAGCCAATATACGAAGTATTTACTGTTTCAGATATTATTTCTAAATGCTCACGTGGAATGATCCAGAACCGTAATGAGTCATTCAATCTAACGAATTGGCGTAATTATCCAAAAGAATTGTATGTATGGCTAACTGCACTGAAATTGGGAGTTATGGATTATACGTGCTATTTCTATTGTATAAATAATATGTAAGCTGAGTTGCTCAAGAAGATGAACATTATAATCTGTAAGCGACACACTAACCGGTACAAATAAATTTGATATACGACGCATAAAGATGTGAAACAAGTGCATAACACCATAGAAGAAAAACACATCGAATATATCAAAGAGGCAGAAAGAAAATTGAAGAAGACAAGAACACTAAAGAGAAAAGTGAAACCCATCCGGGTGGAGGCTTTTGACAAGACTAAATAAAGTTGCTTTTTATCAGTGTGATATGTAAACTTTGTGCCTTATTTTATATATGGTTTATTTTTATAACAGTTCTTAGTACTTATATGTATATAAATAAAATACATTTACAATCAAGTCAATGTTTTGATTCATTAGCCAATTTAAAGACCCTTATCTATGTAATAAACTAAAAACCATTATAAAACTTGAGTTTGAAAAAATAAAATAAGTAATACTAGTAATCATAATGAACTTTAAATAGATCCAAATGTTAAGAGTTTAATTACAAGACTAAAATAATATATATATAATTAAATTTTAATAATTGTTTAACAATCAAACATGCAATATCCTTATTCTATCATGAACTAAATGACATTAAATCAAAATTAACGATGGTTAAATATTTTAAAAAAATCAAAATAACAACCATATGGAAATGTATTTATTTGTTATATAGAAAGATTATACTTTTTTATGTGTAATGAAGTAGGAGAAATAAAAGAGAACAAAAATCCCCAAATAGTTATATCTTAGGGGTTGACGTATCCTCGAGGTAATGTGGTTCTGCGCATGCGCATCCGTCAATGAGTAGTAGAAATTGGACTTGAGACATTAACACTTAGGGAACGTAACTGTACAATGTTAAGAAACATAGAAGAAAACTCTGATTCTCATAAACATTCAATGTACTCAGGTTTCTTAATACACTTGTTCCCAAGCAGGGGTTCACGAACCGGTACTGGACCACGGGATCAATGCTTCTGGTCCGCAAGGAAATAGTTCTTAACTGGAGTATATATATATATTCCATTCACGGTAGGAATTACTCTCTGAAAGGTTTTTTTTCCTACCAATATCCTACTATATAGTATATTTATGGTAGGGAAAAAGACCTTTCAGAAGTCAATTCCTACCGTGAATGGATTATATATATATATATATACATACATACGAGTGGTAAGACACGGTGCTTATCTTATATATATACATACGAGTGGTAAGACACGGTGCTTNTATATATATATATATATATATATATATATATATATATATATATAAGCACCATATCTTACCACCCGTTTGGGTATAAGATTATATACTAATCAAGCTAATGGTTTTAGAGATGAGAAAGAGTATATTTATAGGAAGTGTACCCTCATTTCCGTGGAGAGAGAGAGAGTGGAAAAAACTTTTAAAAAAACCTCAGTACACCCGAACGAGATTCAAACCTCAATCTCTGCGTCATCAGCAGTCTAGTCTACTACGAGAGTAGCACGTTAGACCATGCAGCCACCAACGCGGGTCCCTAAGTTTTAAGTTTAATATAGCCCAAGGAAGTTAACACCAGAAGCATTAACGAATGGTCCGATAACTTAACTCGACCGGTATCTTGTCTATCTAATGAGCTAAGGTTACCGGGTTCGAGGTCTGGTATGGCCTAAAACTTTGGTGAAATGTGAATTTCCACTTTCACAGTGATTAAATTAACGACCTGGGTCTAGTTGTTGTGTCGGTTCTAAATTAAAGTTTGTGGATAAGGGTACGGCCAGACTGGGTGAGCTAGCGACTAAAATATAAAATAGAACACATTGGTTGTAATGAGAGGTGGCCAGACTGGAGCGAGCGACTAAAATATAAAATAGAACACATTGGCTGTAATGAGAGGTGGCCAGACTGGAGCGAGTGACTAAAATATAAAATAGAACACATTGGCTGTAATGAGAGGTGGCCAACTGGAGCGAGTGACTAAAATATAAAATAGAACACATTGGCTGTAATGAGAGGTGGCCAACTGGAGCGAGTGACTAAAATATAAAATAGAACACATTGGTTGTAATGAGAGGTGGCCAACTGGAGCGAGTGACTAAAATATAAAATAGAACACATTGGTTGTAATGAGAGGTGGCCAGGTGGGTTTTACTTTTCAAGCGCGCGCGCTCGAGTCGGAACAGTTTAGTTTACAGGCGTTGACAATATTATTGTATTGGTTCATTGAGTGCTAGGAAAACTTCTCAATTTGACATGATACTTGACCTTTTTTTATATAATTATTGATAGATTTAGCACACTTGGTACTAACGGCCTAATTTAATTGGTAAGATCATAAACTATATATGTAAAATTTATATGTTAAAATACTTCAATATTATAATCAACTAAGAATAGCCATTATCGTGGATAGAGGACGGTAAAACCACAACAATAAATCACTAGCCAAAAACCACCCTCAGTTCACTGAGCCAAGATTCGAACCTTTGACTCCTCGTCAACAACTATCGAGAGCTATCTGCTTATCACGCGCTCGCCAGTCTGGCCGAACCCTAAATCATGTGCTGATATAATCAGTCGGTTCAGCAAGTGCAAGTTAAATACCTCAGATAAATTAAGAATAAAATTGAATCCCTCAAAATGAGTTACAATAAAGCAATGGCAGTGTGTCCAGTTTTCTTCTCACATTCACATATTGACTACAACAGCCCTGTCAAACTCGCAGCCCGCCCGATCCACGACTATGTGACCTTAACATGACTCAAAATACATTGAGGATCGATGATATTCTATCAAACTTAAATAAATACAACATTTTTAAATGACCATGTCACTTTTATTGATGCTTCAAATTGAAAAACTTTTCACATTTGGTCAAATTTCTAAAGACTGCTTGATCGACATCACGAAAATTCTTGGGGAAAATAAGGAGTGTGCTATTATTTTATATCTTAAGAGGTAACCGGCTGGCCACGTGGTATAGTGGTAAGTGCAACTGGCTACGAGTCTAGTGGTCCCGGGTTCGATTCCCGGCTGGTACCTTTTGTCTCTTTACCTTTAGGGTAATAATCCCAATAGTCACCAGAGTTTGGTTAATTTGGCTTAAGTTAGGTTAAAACTCACCCCGTCTCCACAACATCATAATAACTATCGTCAAATGATCTCATCACGGGTACGACGTGTTGGTATACCTTGGGCAACGTGCTGTGACAACAGAGCGCGTAATAATCTACACATAAGGCGACCGAACATGGACGTCAGTGTCCCTGCCAATCAAATGTGTCATACGATAAAAAAAAAATCTTAATTGGTCTTTTGTACTAAAAATATACTAATTTGAAGTTAATTCTACCTAAGAATATTGACAATATAGTAACAAAAATTAATACGGCTCATTCACTACTTAAAATTTTTGATGCGGCCCTCATGATCAAACGAGTTTGACACCCCTGGACTAGAAAGTTTTTGTGGTTAAATGTGTCACTAACGTCGGGTCTGCTGTGGACCAAATATGTCAATATTTCAATATTATAATCACACTTGACGAATGCATTCCCTTCCTCTTGTATTAAATGATCTGAAAATATTACCGGAAATTGTTCAGCTATAATAATAATAATAATAATAATAAAATTTAATCTCTGGGCTACATCATTCGTAGCCTAATTTGTGGAAAGTTTATCCAGTACTAATGCACCGTTGCCCAGGGGACGGCCGAATGTACAAATCATTGCATCCTTTCCGCAGTGGCTCTTTCTGTGTCCCGATGAGATAAGGTGATGGTGATAGTATGAGGGTGTGAAACCAGTGGAAACACTTAAACCTAACTTAAGCCTAATTGACCAAATCCTGGTGACCAATGAGTATGGTTCCCCTATCAGGAAAAATACCCAAGGTACCAGCCGAGAATCGAACCCGGGGCCACTATGCTTGTAGATAGGTGCACTGACCATGACACCACGGGCTCGGTTCTTTTTCAGCTGTATTAGTAGTTGAAAAAAACCCAGCAAGTTTGCTTCCTTCATTAGTTGGGCAGAGGTTCAGGGGCGTAACTATGGGATGGCGTAAGCGGTAAAATGTCACAGGCCCACGCCCAAAATGGGGCCCACCACTCAGGCTCACCCACCCAAAATTAATTTGGTAGAGATGAAAGTGTTGTCTTCCAAGCCGTTTTTGTTTCGTTAATATCTTATTATTCAATCAAAAATTAATTAATAGTAACTTTCTTGTGCATAATTTCATGCTTTAGAAAAAAATCTCTTTAATTTTTATTTTTTTTTGTAAAATCAATATTTAACCAGATACAAGCAAATTTTTAAAAAAATTATGGTTCCCCTATCAGGAAAAATACCCAAGGTACCAGCCGAGAATCGAACCCGGGGCCACTATGCTTGTAGATAGGTGCACTTACCATGACACCACGGGCTCGGTTCTTGTTCAGCTGTATTAGTAGTTGAAAAAAACCCAGCAAGTTTGCTTCCTTCATTAGTTGGGCAGAGGTTCAGTGGCGTAACTATGGGATGGCGTAAGTGGTAAAATGTCACAGGCCCACGCCCAAAATGGGGCCCACCACTCAGGCTCACTCACCCAAAATTAATTTGGTAAAGATGAAAGTGTTTTCTTCCAAGCCGTTTTTGTTTCGTTAATATCTTATTATTCAATCAAAAATTAGTTAAGAGTAACTTTCTTGTGCATAATTTCATGCTTTAGAAAAAAATCTCTTTATTTTTATTTTTTTGTAAAATCAATATTTAACCAGATAATATAAGCAAATTTTAAAAAAAAATGGAAGAAATTATAAACATTCGCAGAGATCAACGCAAGAAAAAAGGAGTTTTAAATGTTGATGTTTGTTTAGCCTCTATAAGTGTCAATATATTTTATAATTTTGTTTATAATATTTATTAATATAGTCTTATTTAATTCAGATAAAGTTTTTCTCATTATATAGTTATTTTCTGCTTTTTAGTAGCAATTTTGTTAAACAAATGTAAACTTGTATTACGTGGCTTATGAAATAATTTCAATAATAGTGTTAATGCAATTAATTGTAATCTACAATTATAACACATAAGATAGTTTTTTGGGTGAGAGGGGGAGAGGGTCACCATGAAAGTTTTGCCACGGGTTCATTACTGCTCTTAGTTACTCCTCCACAGAGGTTGTCGTGTGAACTGCAATGGTATCCATTCAAACTCATCAGCTGTCTTCGATAATATCAGATCAGTGCGAGGTGATTTGACTCATACTATTTTGGAATACTGTGGGTCGATTTAGTGTAGGGATCCCTTTAGTCCCTTTACCGGGATAGTCCTTTTTTTGATCAAATGTCCCAGTGTCCCAAATGTAATCCAAATGTCCCGCTTTTAAAGTGTCCTTCCTGAAAAAAAAATCTATGGGAAACTGATTTTATTCTGTGTTTTAGTATAGCCATGTAACATTGTTGACCAATTTATATTACAATGTTGGCAATACTCATAGTACTGTTCTTTTTTTTTCGCCGTGCTTCTGTTGGCGGTATGTTTCTTTATCAATTTCCGGTTACATACACAACAGTGGTTGCTACTTGATAGCATTTGTAGAATATTATAATTTTTATCTTTTTTCCGCCTGCATAGTGCAGTATAAGTTAGTGATAACATTAGAAAATAATTTCCTTTCATTAAAGGTATGGATGAAAATGTGGAATGTACTTTATGCAACTCTACATTTTGCATTTCATATGGTGGTCGGTCAGACGTAGTCAACCACGTGAAAACGATAAAAACATAAAGGTGCTGTTCAAAGTAAGACTTCCAGCAGCAGTATAAGTAATTTCCTAAATATTAAAACCCGGAGGGAAATGGAAAAACAGTTATCACTGGCAGCACAGGAAGCAACCTTCGCTAATCACACAGCGGTGGATAGCCACAGCTAAAGTCCATGGACTGCACAACACCCATCCAAATATCAGAATAGAAAAAACTTCTTGAAAAGGTCCATAAATCTGATAAATATTCAGATGAATCTTTCTAAAATATAAATTTAACTATAATTATTATTGTGTATTTTTTAAGGTGCAATTTTTATAATTAATTAGGTTTGTGATTTCTAATTATTTTTCTAAGTTGTATTAGTAAAAATAATAAAATCTTACTTAAAGTAACACATCTTATATAATAGATTTGATTTTAGTTTTCTTAATTTTTAAAAAGTCCTGTTTTTTCACAAAATGCCCCAGGTTTTTTATGTGAAAATTTGGAATTGTCCCAGTTTATAAAAAATACATTATGGGAACCCTAATTTAGGGACGTACTTAGCGGGGTTTGTTTTTTAAACGATGTGCACTCCGTTCGTCCTGAAAGGTAGTGTGGTCTAAAGGTGCGTATACATTAGGTGAGCCGAGCCTGTAATGTAACATGTGTTGTAATGCTCGTCAGTTTGGACGTGGAATGAGAACATCACGAGCAAACGACGTAATAATAATCTCAGTTCAATTCAGTATTTACGAGGGTGCACTATATTTTAATTAAGTAATCTATCTTAACTCTACTAAATTTGGGATAGCGAAGAAGCCTTAGCCTTAATTATATGCTAATTATGGCCAATCTATTTTGTTTAAAGCCTCGTCGATGGTGGCGTATGGTTGTATAAAAAACGGGCTGGTTTGGAACTACTGCGAGATTTAAAGTTCCAGCACATTAGTGCGTAGTATAAAAACTTTACCAGGATGTCTCCCACAGAATTTGAGAATTTGTTGGATAAAATAGAACCGAAAAAAAAACACATTTTTTTTCCCGTTTGCAAAAATCTTCTGCTTGTCCTGCTAATGTGGCGATATCCTTCCAAACATCTTCCTTCAGATTATTTGTATAATAGCTTTTATCCTTGTTTCCTTGAGGTCCCATAAAACACTATGGTTTTTACAAGATTCTCTCAACTGAAATACAGATTTCTCAGACCACTTCTCCATGCTTGCGAACACACAACAAACACGTCCCAACTAGACTGAAGAATACCTTTGTGTTCGTTGGAAAAACCAATCACTACGAATGGTTCGTACCGTGCTTGTACCATGCTCTTAGCCTGCTTGTACCTTGCTCGTACCGTGCTCGTAGCGTGCTCATAGCCTGCTTGTAGCGTGCTCGTACCGTGCTCGTACTGGGCTTGTACCGTTCTCGTACCGTGCTCGTACCGTGCTTGTGCCGTGCTCGTACTGTGCTTGTACCGTGCTCATAGCCTGCTTTAACGTGCTTGTACCGTGCTCCTACCGTGCTCATAGCCTGCTAGTAACGTGCTCGTACCGTGCATGTACTGTGCTCGTACCGTGCTTGTACCGTGCTCGTACCGTGCTAGTAGCTTGCTCGTACCGTGCTAGTAGCTTGCTCGTACCGTGCTTGTACCGTGTTGGTAGCGTGCTCGTACCGTGCTTGTGCCGTGCTCGTACTGTGCTTGTACCGTGCTCATAGCCTGCTAGTAACGTGCTCGTACCGTGCTTGTACTATGCTCGTATCGTGCTTGTACTGTGCTCGTACCATGCTTGTACCGTGCTTGTACCGTGCTTGTAGCGTGCTCGTACCGTGCTCGTAGCGTGCTCATAGCGTGCTCATAGCGTGCTCATAGCCTGCTTGTAGCGTGCTCGTACCGTGCTCGTAGCGCGCTCGTACCGTGCTCTTACCGTGCTAGTACCGTGCTCATAGCGCGCTCGCAGGCCCATCCCACTTAGACGGATCTGTTACATTACAGACTCTGCTCACCTAATGAATACCTTACCTTGACGGATTACACTTTCTTATAGCTATATCATAGTGGAATAATGCACGGCCGACTTGCTACCTTACAGGATTGACCAAAGGTAATAATCCAATCCTTACTGTGCTAAATGCGGATGTATTTTATTAAAACTCATCCTGGTTATGTCTCCCCTTACGTTAGTGTACTATGATTATATTATGAACAAGTATAGCCAAATTTTAATAAGAAAGACCTTTTAAAAAATACTGTTTTTTTTAGACCATTTTGATAGCATTTTACATTTTGTATCTCTTTTTTTTAGGTATTGAGAATATCTATCAAAAGTGACAGCTGCTGATTACTTGACTTAACGTATTAATACGTGAAATTAGGTAACTTTTCTATCTTTCAGATCAGGTTCTTCCTATTAAAATTGGATTAGAATATCGCAAAAACATTTGTTTTGCACTGCGTTTAACTACCCGTTTGGGCTTTACGCCTATGTACTAATTACATCAGTTAGTTATAGATTAAGGAGATTGCATTTATATGAAGTGTACCCGCATTTGCGATAAGAGAGAGTTGGAAAACTATTTAGGAAAAACCTCTTTCAATACACATGACTGGTATCGAACCCCGATCTCCCCGCCTTCAGCAGTCTAATATATTACGAGAGTAGCACCTTAGATCATGCAGCCACTGAAGCGGGCTTTAAAAAAAAATTGAAAATATATCATTTACGTTAATTTGTGAATGTATGAACACTATAAGACAGTGTTCCCGATGTCATAAAAAAAAGTGGCCGAGGTGTCTAAATGGCTTTCAATTCTTCCTCTACGCAAATGAGGGTACACTTACTCTAAATTCAACCTTACTCATCCTTAACACATTAAAGTAATTAGTACATTGGCGTACAGCCCGAACAAATAGTAGTAATACGTGATGCTAAAAAATTACCTTTAGTATTTAGTTTAAAATATATCTAAGCAATGACGTGGCCAGGGAAGGGGAAGAACAGTGGAGGCTTGGGGGACAATCAGGGTACCCTGCACCCCTGACATTTCACAAGTTAAAAGAAAATTAAAACATTCAAAAAGTAAAGGAAATATAGATCACCGAAGATGTGTCTTAGGACCAAACTTTGAACTTGGTATTCAAAATGTACCACTATACAAATTTGGAGTGCCTTTAAAATTACAAATGGGGAAAAAAGTACACAAAGCATGCATACATTATACCTTCCACCCCTCTCCCCCTTCCACCTTGATTTCAAAATAAAAGTTTATTTGGTTTGACGATGAACATTCTCATCGCATTTCTCCCATAAGTATCATAAGTATTCTGTTATGTTCGTGGTATATTATTTACTCTTCACAATCTACTTGTTGATCCTTGACCTGACACTCATAGACTGATAAGATAACTTGAATTGAAGAGTAGAGCTCTCACAGCCTTTCTACATGATTGTCAGTTTCAAAACGCCAAACCACATAATACCATCTTATTCATCTATTCTAATTTATATTTTTTTTTAGATATGTTCGGACCGGCTGATTATATCAGCACTAAGCTTTTAAACCAACTTAAATCTAGAACAAACACAACATCCAATCCACGGCGGTTAATTAATCACAGGGAAAAGGAAAACTCACGTTGATAAAGTTTTCGGACATACCAGGAATCGAACCCGGGACCCTTATCTTAGTAGTACCGATTGAGTTAAGGTATCGGAAATGAGTAACAAATTATAATCTCAGTTATGATGGTGATGATGATGATTATTATTATTATTAGCACCGCGTCTTACTACCCGTTCGGGCTATACGAACATACGCTAATGTGTAATGGTAGTATGATTGTGAGATGAAATGGAGGACCTACAGTTTAACGTGGAATCCGAACCACGGTGGATATCTAGCATGGCACACATTTATAAGCTCAGTTAATGTACTGCCATAATACAAGGTGGGTCCGAATGAGACGATTAGTTACTTGAAAAGTTAATATTCACTAGATAAATAAAAGCAAACTTACTACAATTTTTGTCACTCAGGCGAGCTCCACTGGACGTCAGACGAACCTCAAAACGTCGTCCATCACTTTACTCAGCATGGATCGTCTAATTGTTTCCGCTCCACCCTGTATATAGGTCTAAAAGCTTAAAAATTGCTACAGGGAGCCACACCCCTAGCTCCTTATAAATAACTATCGCTCTCCCCCTTTTAAAAAAAACCAAGGCACGACTGTGTCCTTTGACATTTTTTTAAATATTTAGACTTAAGCGGATTGTTGTTTTTATACTAAGTCTATTTTTTAGCCCCACGTCTTACTACCCGTTTGGATTATACACCTATGTACTAAATACGCTAATGGGTTAGGAACCAGGAAAGTTGAACTAAGAAGAAGTGTGCAAACATTTTCTTGGATAAAGAGAGTGAGAAACCATTTAGGCTAAGCCACCTTCAATTCACCCAACTGGGATCAAACCACAATCTCCTCGTAATCCGCAGCCTAATCTACTACGAGGAGGATGCCTTAGCTTAGAGGTTAGGTTAGACTATACGGCCATCGAGGCGGGTTACTCGGTCCTGAATTTAAACCAGGAACCAGGTTCAACAACGACCAGCTGTACCAGCTCTCATTTTCTTCACTGGTGGCTTTTCAACCTCTCTTTAGGCTAGTGTTGGTATATTTCCTCAAAACTCACCTTCCCCACATCGCGTGGATTATTAAGTTATTTAAACTGTTTGTACTCAAATGGATAGTAATGTAGGCCTACTAATTATTTATTAGACGTTTATTTTTAATACTGACCAGCTCTGTGATCAAGTGGTCAGAGTCCCTGGCTAGAGATCCAAGGGTCATGGACTCGATCCCCGACGCTTCCAGTTTTTTCTGTGAACCAATGTGTCTAGAACGGAGGTCAACTCGGCCTCGTGAGGGCAAATGAGGAGCTACTTGAAAAAATTGCGGCCCCGGCCTAGAAAACTAAGATTAACCGCTGGAGGGTTCGTTGTACTGACCACATGACACCCTCTTTCTACAGAGGTTGGCACTATATTTGCCACTCGGTCAGTATGGGTTGATTGTGAGCCGACGCCTTAGAGGTTTTGTTTACACTAAGTGAAGTATAACCATCTCAACTTCTTAGTGATACATTTTACCTCAAGCCGGAAGTAATTTGATAATTTAAATTAATCTTTATTTCATTTTTATTAGTTTGTGACATATCAACCACTGCGATAACTTCAACGGAATATGTTGTCAGAGGTGACTTTTCCATCTGTGACGCTAAAATACGATTGTGGTGGTTTGTTTTTGCACTCTGTGCTTGAGAACCAGAGGGTTAGATGGGATACCGTGAGAGGTAAGATAGGTACACTAGCCTCATGGCTTCTTTGGTGCTGACTGACAGCTCACAGCTGATTTCTGACAGTCAAAAGTGACCGCTGCCAAACACATATTTTTGTAGATCATCTGGTTCGACGTAGGGATACGTAATTTAGTCTGCTAAATTTGTAAAGCTGTCAGATGTCAGTCAGCACCAAAGAAGCCACGGGGCTACTGTAGGTATAGCTAATGCAGTTTCACACAAGCTGGCTCAGTCCAATGCGCGTCCACCACACGAATAGGGAAAACGAGGGAGAAGAGGATATTTCATTATTACTCTCACCCCTCATTTACAAGAAACATGTTCTTATACCAGGTAGCCATTTCCCCCCATGTGTTTGTATCAACTATCTGTATCATTATATTAGTACGGTACTTTAAAAGCATATTTTATTATTATTGTTGTTACCATTATTAGGTGTTCTTTCTTACGGCAGGTCAGTTCCTTTTGTCAGTGAATTTAGACCACCAATGCATCCTGTCCTCTGCCTCCTCCTCCTCCTTCATCTCCAAATGTGATTTTATTCAACTTTTCATGGGCTATTGGCACTACTATATTCTCCAGTTTACGGTTATTGTTTTTTTTTAACAGCAGCCATAAATTAGTGAATTACTGAGCTCGTGTGGCGAGTGCTTATACTCCCCTGTAAGATACATCACTCAACACTGTATGCATATATCATTATCAAAATCTAAAGTCGTTCAAATTATCAACTGACAACTACAAATGAATATATAGCACTCGCATTTATCATTTACACTGAACCTCTTCAAATAGCTTCTAAGTGCAGTTCATATAAACCACTGTTTCCCACACCTTTTTTTGACCCCGACCTAAACATAATATTCTCCCGGCCCGGCAATTGCCTATTATATTCATATTAGTGTTTGTTAAATTAACTTAATTCAATTAATTAAAATAACAAAAACATAATTAATTTCAATAATTTATATTTAGATAAAAATTAAAGCACTTTTTTTTAAATGAAAATGTCACTTGGTTGCAATGTCCGGTAAGTGACCAAAAAATACTAATTCAGTAGCTACTATAAGTTAATACTGTTTCATTATTGAGGAGAACTCTTGAGGTTTTTTTTGTATCGATAGTTAATGTTATCAAATAAAGCGAATCAATTTCAGTAATTTACAATTAGAAAATACTATAATATATTCTCGTTAAAATGTGACTCATTGCGCAAAATTTGTTACTTGACCAAAACAGTTTTTCAGTGAAAACCGTGATGCTGCTTCATTTTGTAGACAAGTTCTTGGAGTGTGTGTGTTAATTTGATGTACATAGTACACCACCATTCATTCTAAGGGTCCAGGCAATTCCTTGCTTTAGTCTTGATCTTTACAAGACCTGAATATCCTCATTTACAGAGGTAGGCTATATGGTCAGAAAAGTAAAAAGAACCTTTTCAACTTCCTGAGTGATAATTGTCTTGTCCTAGAGCTGGTTCAAAAATTTCGAGTAAATGCGGATTTCAAAATATTGTTTCAAAACAGTTGCTATTGTCGATATTACAGTAATTGTACATAATACTCCAATTTGATGAAGTATTTATTATTGTAATGTTTCGTAATTTTTGATAATTTTTTACACACCTTCCCGCGACCCCAGGAACCTCATGGCGACCCTCATTTGGGTCTTGACCCCGGGTTTGGAAAACACTGATATACATATACCCTGAACTTCTTACCCTAGGTCTCTATATCCAAATTCCCCCCTTTCCCCTTGTTGCAGTGCTGGGCCTTCCTCAAGATATAACACTTCTAAGGTTGCATAGGAAGATATTTGGTCCAAAAAGCGATGAGGGGGCGTGGAGGAGATTACATAATGATGAATTACTTACTCTGTACTCATCACAAGACATTGTTAGGATAATACAATTTCGTAGATTACGGTGGGCAGGTCATGAAGCGCGGATGGAAGATTCTAGAACCTTGTTCAGTGTACTGACTGGTAAACCCAATGTGAAGAGACCATTGGGAAGACCTAGACGCAGATGGGAAGATATTATTAGAATGGATCTGAAAGAGATAGGGTGTAATGAGGCGGACAGGATAGAACAAGCTAAGATAAGGATCGGTGTCGTACTTTTATGAGCTCCTAATGCCATAGGATAAATGAGTAAAGGAGATTCCCACTGTCAAATATTTCCCCTGGCCACCACTTATTGTAGTATCATAGAAACGCGTATGTGGCATGCGACCAGTGAAGGTTTTAATACACATTGCACTCTGTGGTGGAGTAATAATTTAACAGGTGTTCTGACCTGCCTCAACATCAGACGTCTGTAACTCGTTCACTGTTCACACCTGTTGTTCCCGTATAGGCCCACTCTACTGCAGTCTGTTTGGCCAACAAGACCCACACTCTTAGTGCAACAAGGAGATAATCGCCTTCACACCAAGTAACAATAGTTGGATTATTTGGAAGAATCGTCGAATATTATTTTCGCAACAGGTGCTTAGCATAAAAGAAAGGTCCCGCAACCCAGTTTCACAACACGTCACGTAAAAACTACATTAAATCACCATTATGAACTATAGTTTATCCAATTCTTTATTTCTATCTTATAAATAATAATTTTAAATATCTCGATCATGAGCAAGGAAATACAGATAAATGTCTGACAAACTCCAAATAAAATATGATATACTATCTTATAATTATGCAAATGAAAGTAAAGGTATCAACTTCTAATTGAGTTGTGACTTGTCTCAAGACAATTTATCTGATAATTTAACTATATTTCTGGCTAGACCCCTATTTTAATTTGTTTTGTAATCAACAATGGTAAATACAGTTGGATGTTTTTATTGTCATTTCAATTTAAATATATCCTAAACTTCCTCACTCCAAAGAGCCAACCATTCCTTTCTATCGGATTCTGTATTAATTACGATACCTTGACAATTTAAAGTATGTCCCGTTTCAAATAACCGTAATCAATATCTCAAAAATACTAAATATCTAAAAAAAATTAAAACCCATAATACCGAATACTCCACAGCTTATAAGGCCTACACTCAGCTTGACACATACTCCTCAAATATCGATAAGATATAAAGATAAACAAAACAATTAAACCCCAGGGACTTAAGAAACTCATGATCTCTTTTAGTCCAGGGAGTAAGTAGCCTCACTATCTTACCTCAAAAAGATTGACTTTATCCCTTATTTGCCCCTAAAAACAGACAAACTGGTAGTTCCCGGCTTTGAATGAACTTGTATGAAGGGGAATGTACTCTACTCAAAAATATATCTGAGTCCATAAACATAACCCAACACAGAATTGTTTTAATCCCCTTCTAAGATCGAACTAGAGTCTCACGGAGCTGTAATTAGCCTGCCTGAGCCCTCAGCCATAGATAGAGCAGAGATACGTTGATTTAAACCCCTCCTAAGATCGAACTAGTGTCACATGCAGCTGTAGCCAACCTCCCTCACAACCTCTCATTCACAGAGAGAGCAAAGCCGATGGTGATGTAATCCCAGGTAAAGAATACTAGTGTTATGTAACACACTGGCTGTTCTTGCTGTTGATATTTGCAAAGGTCATGACGAACTGGAATACACGAGCACGGCTATAGTCGGTCCACTATTTATTGGTGCTTATCTGACATTTATAACATGTACTAGATCTACTTTAATCAGGCATACACCAAAGGGTGTTTTCTGAGCTTTTTATAGCGAGTTTAAATTTAGAGTAGGTGCTTGATAATCAGAGTGACCTTTTGTTTCTGTGGGCTACTCTACACTTAGTTCTACACTAAGTTATATACTTACGCGGTTAATTTGTTCAGAGCATTTCCACGTAATTTGAAATCCGTGTAAGTTGAATTCTGCTCAAATACTATTTACTTTTGATACATGTTCGTTCGTTAGCCTACAAACAGTTTTGGTAGTACACATATATAGACTAATTATTCTAGTGTGCAGATATGAGTAAGGTTACATTTAAAGGAAGTGTACCCGCATTTTCGTGGGGGGGAGTGGGAAACCATTTAGGAAAAAAAACTTCAGTTACGCTATCGGTATTTGAAACCTATTCTCCATGTCATCGGAAGTCTAGTCTATTGCGAATGTGACACCTTAGATTAGAGCATTCAGCCGCCGAATCAAGTCCAAGTATTTAAAGCTAAATAAGTTACTCTTTAGAAAATAAATCTTTGATCAAATGAAATTTTATTCGGTGTCCTATCGAGTAAATAAGTATAAAACAAACAAAATTGAGATAAGCAGTGCGTCAGCTTACAAGGAACGCTATCTGTTATGTTTAAAAGTGACGCTTGATAGATGGCGTTGATGGTCACAAGTCAAAGTATTGCAATCGCGTTTCTATGAATCCGCGTAGCTCGAATCCTTGTAAGTCGAGGACGTACTGCATTATATTTTTAAAGTGTCGCTGTAGTAAGGTCGTGGTTGTAAGAGGTTCTGTTCCCATCTTCGTAGTGGAGCGGTTATTCTGTGGTGAGATGATTGGTGGATTTATTTCGGATGGGGTACTTGACTGTTATGTTTTATTGTGATTATTTTAAATATTGTCGTGAAACAAATAACTTCTTATTAAGTGTTTAAGTCTTGCTAGCGATGAGCCTTGTCTGAGTAAAGTATCCTCAAAACTGTAGTGTTTCTGATGGGAATGGTAGTTTTGGCTTCAAAACTACTAAAAGAATTTCCAATTATTTTTAGTTTTCCGTTGAGGCCCTATAATAAGAATTTATTTGTTATGTTTTTGCCTTTTATCTTAAAATCAATTTTGCTACCTTTTGCTTGAAACGTGTTGAAAATAATCTAATTCTACCTTTTGATACAATTTTAAACTTTAAATGCGAGGTTTTTAATTCCATAGGAACATTATGTTACCTTTCTCCTTCATTTAGGCGTGATCCATATTTTTAAATACAGACCATATCTTGAATAACGTGGGGTTTTTTTGACTTCTGTAACTCAGTGCCAAGGTAGGCGGCTCCTACCACCTCACCCTCCCCTGACAGTGAGCTATGAATAGCATTTATTGCTATCACTGTAACCCCGAGATTTATGTTAGATCACGGATTTGTTATCAAATTATGTTGGTTAAAACTAAGTAAAAATACATTAGGGAGAGTTTTAAGATTAACTGTCGACGACCATTCATTTATTTCAAGCACATTAGTATAGTGCAACCATGGTATCCTGGTTTAATCCCAGGTGCAAGCGACAGAGGTAGAGGAACATTGGATTGCTGATTAATTCTTTGAGCTAGTTATAATAATACCCATATAATTAATGATTACCTGTTTGTTTATTGTGGACTATTCCCTAAAAATTATAATTATTACTGAATCTTTTTTTCTTCCTTTTCTCCTTATTATGTTTTAGTTATTAAATTTGTCTATTGTAGGTGTTCTGTCGTACGACAGGTCCATTCCTTTGGTTAATGTGCCCTGTCCTCTGGCTCCTCCTTCAGTTCCCAGACTCCACGTATAAATAAACGTTAATCCTGATCCTGTATCCAAAGAACCAGACCTCAGTATGGATCCCTTCTCACAGCTGGCTGTCCTCCCGGACCCTAGGCCTATTCTACACTAGCGCTTAAAGCGCTAGCAGCCGCGCCTTTGAATGAAACCCTTTGTTATCAAGTTATAAAATAAGTTTTCGTCTAGACCAGCGTTTTGACCGCTACCTCTGGAGGCGTTAAAACCGCCCAGCGGTAGAAACGCGAGTCAAACTACACTAGGCGTTAACAAGCAGTTGTACCTCAATGTCACAAGTCTTTCAGCAGGAATAATAAATACTCTTCCTCAAGATGGTATCACGTTTTGCAACATTTTCATTGACTAAAACAAGTAGTTCCTCAAATGAAACCACAAACATTCTATAGTACAAAAAATAACTACTCTGGGTACATTCCGTGATTCATAAACATAATGTGAAACTGTCCTGTTGAGAGACAGTTCGATAATGTGGGGTGAGTCCACCAACGTCTCTTTTAACGAGTTTTTTTCAAGTTTCCTTCAACAAAATAAGTCCCGCAATATATCCGTCCTGTACAATGTCCATTTTTAAACCATTCTGCACAAGTGGAAGCAACAATCGCGGCATTTAAACCGCTAGTGTGGAATCAGCAGCGTTATGGCAGCTGTTTAACAGTTGCATTTTGACAGAGAGGTGTGTATTAAAGATTTTGGGGGCGTAAGCTAGCGGTAAAACCACCGCGTTTTAAAAGCTAGTGTAGAATCAGCCGATCTCGCCGTGGTCAGCAGGCCAATATAACACGAAGGTGACGCCTTTTAGACCATTCCCCCATTGAAGCGGATTTTTGAATGTTATTTTTAAATATACCATACAGCATAGAGTAAAGAACATAACCATTGGGTATTTATTTGTTTTAACTGTCCAATAGAGTGTTTGATTAGACATAGATGTTGATTAAATATAGTTTATATCGTTCACTTAGATGTTATATAACTCACACTATTCTTGACAAATGAGCTTTAATACGGGTAATATATTTATACATAGGGTTTGAAAAATATGTGACTTAGTTGGTTCTTTTACTAAACGTCCTTCATATTTTACGCACGATAACATTCTTCAAAACTTCATTCATAAAAAAAAGTTGTGTATCTACATAAAGTTGTCAATAAACACTGACGTGTCTCTTTACGTAAACATTTTGATCTTGACCTAGACTATTAAAGGTAATAATAAAAATGAACAAGCATTAAAATGTTTATCGAGTGAGGTTATTATCAGACTGTCAAGAATCCGTTAAATAAATTGCTGAATGTTTATGTTGTAGTAATAGTTGATAAATCATTTAGATGTATCTCGATTATGTAAGGCTTTCTTTTGCTTTTTTCCTCTTGTCTAGTTAATGTACTTAATCGTAAGGAAAGTATTTCTATAAGGTTTTTTACACCACGTCTCACTACACGTTTGGGCCATTCTCTTTTAATCGCATTAGCTAGGTAAATTTGAGGCAGGTATAAGTTATAGGAAATGTACCCTCATTAGTGTAGAGATATAGTGAGAAACAACCTTATGTCGCTTCACGGACTCCTCATGTCCGCTCATGTAAACTTTTTTTTTTCAAAATATGATAATGCGCCAATCACAGATAGATAGACAAAAAAAGATTGGTTTATTTTTCTTTAACATTATGATTTAAAAATAAGGATTTTTATTTTATTTTATTAAAAAACACGATGTCGGAGAGTGTATAGTTTTTAAACAATTATGGGACATAGTTAATAAAAAAAGGTCACATCGAGCACCTCAGAGGGACGCAGGTTCCCGTCTCTGCCTTAGACCATGCGACTCCTTACTCGTGTGGATTTTATCTCAATTATACCTTCCTAATATCTACCCCGATGGTATAGTTACTAAAAATATATATAGCTCTTCTCTAATCTCATTTTAAAATAAGTTTTGAAAACTGATAGTCTGTTGAGGTCTGTAAAAAAAATTAATCAAATATTTTTATGGGAGTGTATTTAATATTTATTTTCTGAACACAAGGCTCTTTCACCACACAACCCTGGTACAACTCCTAATCCTACTCCCGCTACTAAGAGGAACCATTACACTAACAATTTACTATTTTATTCCCCGGCCGGCATTGAACCGAGTTCCTCAAGAAGCTATACTGCTGTAGGTGGCGTAAGCCACGGGAAAACGAGCCTCTAAAGTGTGTGATAGTATGCAATTATATGCGCATGCACATGTGCATAGAAAAACTACCCAAAAAATTGTGTAATTCGACATTATCTTATCGACTATGCTAGAGTTAATTTAATTAGTGTCAGTTGTATTGATCTGTGACCCAAGTTAACGTAAAAATTACTTCACAAAACATGTCCCTTTGTTCCAAATGTTTTGGAAAAACCTCGCATGCACTTTAGTGTCATAGACAAAGGAAGGGGTTATCTTATTATTTACTTCTGTGCACAAAGTCAACATTGAATGCTGGCTATCAGCTTTTTAGAGGCAAATCATTATCTGGGTCATACGTTTGGTAATAGGCGAGGCCAGACTCGTTATTATACCATTGGAAACTTTTGACTTCTTGCCTCTAATCATTTGTTTTCAACTGGGGCCTCACTTCTGAGCATTTGCAGGATCACTACAGGATACAACAAACTGTCCGGTGGTGCTTG
The DNA here is from genome assembly GCA_902141385.1 of Timema californicum. Lineage (NCBI taxonomy): Eukaryota > Metazoa > Arthropoda > Insecta > Phasmatodea > Timematidae > Timema > Timema californicum. The sequence goes on along the minus strand of CABFOW010002258.1, from coordinate 51,650 downwards.
CCCCTGGATTGACTGTCAAAAGAAGATGTCCCTTAATCGCAGTAGTGTCATCGATTTCCCTGAGGAGCTGACCTTGGCCTTGAACTCTCCTTCCCACTTGTTGCTGGCCGCCAAGATGTGAAAAACGCAGGTAAACAGCGCCCCCTCCTAGAAGCCTCGTGACATTTTGCAGAATGCCCTCTGGTCATATTCTTGTATACCTGTGAACCATAGTGATGCATTGGCTTCAATATTTATCTATTGATTCTATGCTATGTATTATTATTATTATTATTATTTAAATAGCGTTTATGATTGACGTGGGAGATAATCAACTACTTTATAGCCACTGGTTGGAATTTTGTACAAGTTATTTTGTCCGGGTGTTGCATGTTATATGGCCCTGGACACAAAATGCACCTTGATAGCCCAGTTGTTGGGAACTTAACGCAAAGCCAAGGCTCTCCGGTTTGATCCTCAAGGCCCAAGGTCATTTAAGTTTATTTAGAAACAGTAGGTTTTAACTAAACGTAATCAATCCTCACTAAATATTGATTTGATATTATGAGTTGGACATTATTAACAGTGTTTTTAATCTCTTTAGAAGGTTTATCATTTTTGAAAAAGATTCCAATATCTATCTTCAATAGCTCCAAATAAATTTCAAGGTTAGGGCAAATTCCTCTTCCAAAGAACCCAGCCCTTTCCAACTTGAGTTAGAACGTAATACTACTAAGGGCTAATGTGCATTATATTTTCTGTAAAAACTTCATTTCGATGTATCCTATAATAATTGAGGAGACAATATTTGCAAACATATTTATGATGGCCTTTATCTTGATAATATGAACCATAGTTAATGTCCTGGAAGGCTACGAAGCAAACCCTCTTCTAAAGAAAGTCTATCAAAAATTTCCAAGACTGCACTCTTATGAACCAAACTAGAAATCAAATTTACGTTAGAAAAATAATCTGAGGTTCACGAGAGTGTATGATGAAAAGCACTTGTCTCATCCATATGTGACTATTTAAAAATGACAAGTCCTTATTTTGGAGTTTTAAATTTTAAATTTTTGGAATTTTAATGTTGGCTATGAATATTACGCCTACTTAACTAAGAATTTTATGTTTATATTTTCCCGAACGGGTAGTAAGACGCGGTGCAAAATATTATTATTGTTTATATTTTGTTATTAGAGATACCTTTGATTTTTAATGATTTAATGGGTGAGTCAGGTCGTAGAAGTAAAATTTAATATACAATCATGTGAAACATGGTGGCTGTAAAATACAAGTTTTTTTTATTATCAACACAGCAGAGTGTGCCACGACAGTTGTTCATATTGTGATTTTCCCATCCCCTCTCATGGCTAGTGCTGGTACATTTCTTTTATATTACCGTTCCTCTTCCTGTGTAGTTAAATTAGTATACGGCTATAATTGCCTGAACGGGAATCAAGAGGCGTAACCCTAAACAAAATATAATGAGCTGATTTGATTTCGTTAATTTTAATCTTTTTTTTTTAATCTTTATGAAAATAAATCCATGGCGTCAGCTCATAATCGAGCCATACCGACCAAGCATCCACTGTCTAATGGCAAAGATAGTGAGTGACAACTTCTGCGGATAGAGGGTGTCATGTATTCAGCACAACGAAACCTCTGACCATTGATCTCAGTTTTCTGAACCTCTACTATTTGATTTTAGTAAGGGTTCGACCAGACTGACAAGCGTGCGAGCGAGTGCGTGATTAGCAGATAGCTCTCGTTAGTTGTTGACGAGGAGGCAAAGGTTCGAATCTTGGCTCAGTGAACTGATGGTGGTTTTTGACAAGGGATTTATTGTTGTGGTTTTCTCATACTCTCTCCATGGTAATGGTGATTATTATTTGTAAAGGCCTACTTTGATAATATTAAAGTATTTTAACATATCAGTTATATATATACACACACATAGGTATGGTTTATGGTCTTACCAATTAAATTAGGCCGTTAGAAGCAGGTGCGCTAAACCCATCGATAGTAATAAAAATGTCAAAATGAGAAGTTTTCCTAGCACTCAATGAACCAACATTCAATAATATCGCCTAGCGCCTGTAAGCTAGATTCGATAGTAATAAAAATGTCAAAATGAGAAGTTTTCCTAGCACTCAATGAACCAACATTCAATAATATTGCCTAGCGCCTGTAAGCTAGACTGTACCGGGTCAAATGCGCGCGCTTGAAAAATAGAAACAACCAATTCTATCTTTCAAGCGTGCGCGCTCACTTGCTCCAGTCTGGCCACCTCTCATTACAACCAATGTGTTCTATTTTATATTTTAGTCGCTTGCCCAGTCTGGCCGTCCTCTGTCCTCAATAATTGTCCTCGTGAGGCTAAGTTGACACCGTTTCACAAAAAAACTGGAAGCACCAAGGATCGAACATGAGGCCCCTGAATCTGTGGCCATATACTCTAACCACCAGACCATAAAGACGGTTATTTTCATGTAAATATAAACAATAATTGGAATAAATAGATATATAATAATAAATTGATATAAATATTATACCTTCATCAACCTTTTATTATTGCATAAATATGTAGATATCGACTGACATATTTTCAAGGAATAATAGACAAATCAGTCATAATAATTTTTTATCAATGTGCAAACTTAATTCTACCAGAATAAAATTGTAGTTTAAAAAACAGCAAAAAAATTCACTTATGGTGACTCTCCGGTGGATCTTGTTTATTTCTAATTCGAGGAAACCGGGTTAGTCGCTTTAATGACTAGTTTGACCAGGTTCGGCATCGTCGTGACAATTAGCTAAGAAAAACTTGTTGGAGAACGCGCCACTGTTTTCAGCAACTTAGAAAGCTCTCTGGATTCATGATAATATGAACGACACTAATGACGTCAGTTAGCACCCCACAATCCATTATGCAGACATAGCTCACCATGATAGCACTTATCTTTATTAGAATGTCGTTGAGAGGCTTAGTGTCGTAAAGTAAAGCCTGAGTAGAAAAAAAACTTTTACTCTTGTCAAAAAAAAAGTATTGATAAGTTTTCCCTCTTTAGAGCTTTCTCTGAGTTCTCATTTAAATTTAATCTTCAAAGCCACATTTTCTCCTTTATAGATATATATTTATTTATTTATTTAGCAACGCGTCTTACTACTCGTTCGGTTTATACGCTTAATGATTTAAGAATGGGGAAGGTTGATTGAAGAGGAAGTGAACTGACATTTTCGTGGAGGGAGAGTGGAAAACCATTTAGGAAAAACCACCTCAGTTCACCCGACCAAGATTTGAACCTTAACCTTCCCGTCCTCGTCAGTCTAGCTCAACACAAAACTAGCACATTAGCCAACTTTACCACCGAGGTGGGTCACATTTTCTTCTTAACAGGTTGATATATTTTATATATATATATATAATTTATGTTTGAATCAAAACACAACATTAAGGTTTGTTTATAGCCCTCCAATTTCTTGGAAGAATAACTTGGATTGTCCCCTAGAAAACCAATGAGCAGTTTTTTTAGTATTAATTTTTACTTTCTCATATCAAGTGAAAGTATTGTGACCGTGACAAAAAAAAATCTATCTCGAGATTATGACAAATTTTTACACTTCATGTGAACACGAACCTCAAAGAAAAGTGGATTTTACAATTCTATTCGTCCCCATGTCTGTCGTTGGCCACGAATCCAAAAATGGTTTGATGGATTTTGTTCAAACTCTATAGGGCTATACTACAAAATGTTTTTTAAACCCTATACTTCAATTGAGGGTAGTTTAGTGATGAGGGATTTCTTTTTAGTTATTTTTTTAATGGCTCTCTAACGATTTTATTTAAAATCCGTATCTAGGATGTGAATAGTGTGGGTTCTCTTTGGTCAATAAAACACTAAAGCGATGCTGGTTACGCAATCACACAGCCCTCGATGATAATGCTTCACAAAGGATTAATTTATTGGATCTATCGTAACTTACTGAAAGAAAAAAACTATTGTGTTATTTTTGTCTTACAGATGTGGCAGAAAGAATAATAGTTTTACGGACCCGGCTCGGTGGTAAAATTAGCTAACGCGTTAGTCGTGATGAGCTAGACTACTGAGGATGGGGATATCGAGGTTCGAATCTCTACCGGGTGAACTGTGGGTGGTTTCCTAGATTGTTTTCCATTCTTCATCCATGTTAATGCGGGTTCACTTCCTCTAAATTCAACCTCCCAATTCCTAGCCCTTGAGCGTAACGTACCAAATCTTTACGCACACCCTTAGTATATAAATTTGAAATTTTATTTCTGGAAATTTTGGTGAGATCTTGATTATTTATGTTAAACCTTTCTTTGTATGTATATATTTAAATTTATTTGTGTCAGCTAAAATATTTTTCCAGTACCAAGGTCAAGAATCTGTTAATTTTTTCCCCATATGTGTGGAGCAAAAAATAACTCTTCAGACACGTATTTTCTGAGCCACATTTATTGAACCTATTGTTTGACTTTCATAGGAATCTCATTATTTTAAACTGGAAACCCATGCTCTCACACTGCAGTAAATAAAAATATTACATATTAATTTATTTCTTTTTCTTTCATTAGTATTTATTATTCTTACTTATTATCTATTTACATACATTTTTTTTACAAAACACAACTCATAATGGAAACAATAACTTTTTTCCCAACCCCTTGAGGTTCTCAAAAAATAAAATGTTACGAAAATAAATTAATTGTTTATTCTGTCCATTCGGATCCCCAAATAGGGCACTATATATATAGTGGGGGTATATGAATTTATTTAAATTATTAGTTCATTCCTATAACTTCAACTAAAGCTATAGTAATTGTGCTTAAGAGTTCCTACCGTTGTCCTCCATAGCTCCTCTCTGCAACTAGTGATGCACCGTTGATGGTTTGGACCTCCTCTCCACTGAGTACTGGTACAATGTCCTCGTTCCTCCGACACGTACCGATCGTTGCGCGACGCAGTTGCTTTACACAGTCTTTCACTACCGAAACGATTCTTGTCATAGTAGTACTATTTTTGATGTTACTATCAAAAGACCTAGATTGCCACTTCAATCCTACTTCTGACAAAGAAGGTCACCACCACCGTTTGTCACCTATATCGTGGGCCCTAGAATCTGTCAAGAGGTGCCATGGCCGAGGATAAGTGGGTGGTGATGGGGTATATTTGTGTGGGTTCATGATTGATGTTAAACTTGGGTTTTAAATAGGTTTATAAGTACTACTATGTCTATTGCAAATATGATGTTGTTAGTCATATTAGAATGAAAGAACTTAAGAGAATACTTGGAAGCTTGTGACAAAACAAGGTGTTGCTAGGAATTCCCCTCGACCTGTCTGACTTCTAGGTTATCCATACACGGTCATTGAGCCCTGATACCCTGGGCTCGATCAGCAGCCCTCAAGATAAGTACTGATGACTTGTCGTCCTGTGCCGCGTTGTCCCTAAACGGGCAGAGTGACCCCTAGACTTCGGTGTTGATTTGTCAGCCATGATGGCTGAATCCCCTACCTTTTATCCTGGCCCCTGGCCTGGTTTCTGACTAAGGAATATTGACAACAATTTGTGGTCAACTAATTTAGATTATTTGTTTATAGTCTAATCAAAACAACCTGCAATGCTCGTTTTCTCATTCGCAACTCATAACGTACAATATTACACAAACTCGCCTTCCAATTTAGGCCACACGGTTAAAATATTATATTATATAGTAAGTATATGATATATAATAGTAATATATAATATGGGGAGTATTTTATATATAATTATATATTACATAGAAAGTATATTACATACAACAATAAATATTATATTACCTATATAGTAAGTATGGTATATTATGAAATATAATAACTGTACATTATTTAGTAGGCCTAAGCATATGAAATATAATAATTATATATCATATAGCAAGTATATGATACAATTAACCCTCATATTTCCTCACAAGTGATCTAAATTGTTTTAATAATAATATATTTACATTTTTGATAAGTGTGTTATTTATAACTACAGTATGACCCACTCAACCCCAATTGAAATGATCCGGATCCACCCCTGTCCACTAAAACAAGAATGAAGACTCCTGAATTCTCCACGCCATTGAACCTAGAGATGAGAATAGTCTGGTAAAAATTACAGATCATTGAAGAGCGGGCTAACAGGATGTACTCGTCAAGTCTGATATCTTAAATTAACGTATCTAGTCCACAACAGAACCAACGTTAGTGACACATTCCAACCCCGAGGAATATAGTCGATAACTGAGTATGAGAAGAAAACTGGAATCTGTTATTTCTTTATTGGAACGGCGCAAAGCCGTCTCGGTGTGAATCCAACTTATGGGACTGTGCACCGGATGTGTTGTGTCGCTACCATTCTCTGACTCCTTTGGTCACCGAAGTTACTTTTTGACATTAAGTCTTTCCGCTATCTCCATCCATTTATTATCTTTAATGAGATTATTATCGTATTATTTATATTGCAAATTTTATAGTTGTTCAAAAATTATTTTGTTTTCTTCGGTCATAATAAATATTAAAGACTGTACAAGATAGTTGTGTTGGAATGTTCTCGAGGCATTGTCAGGTTGTAGATAAGAACCTTCGTGAAGATTCCCACTTTCCGGAAGAATCCGAACTAGGAGAAACGACACACGGTTGACCATGGACGCCCAATCTCAATTCACCCTGACAGGGCCGTGAGTCTAACGTGCTGGACCGTTACCTTGGAAGAACACTTTTGAAGCAATTCAAGTGGGCACAGTCGGACCACGGTCGGTGCACAGTCGACGCACAGCCCTGTGAGAGTGAACTAAACAACGGTCTTACAAGGTAACTCATATGTGGTAGTTAACCTTATCTTAAGGGTAAAATATAATAAACCGAAGGTGTAGTTATATTAACAGTGTAGAAGACACATTGGATTAACTTTTGTATTGAAGAATTCACGAAAGTAGCAGTTGTTTCTACCTTTTAAATATTCGCACTGGTGGGCACGCAGACTAATATTGTCATGCTCACCTAGTCTGGTTTGCCAATTACGAGGAGGTCAGGGTTCAAATATAGGCCGGTTGTACTGAGAGTGTTGTTTTCACAAAGTGGTTTCCCACTCTCCTTCCGTGCGAATGCTAGCACATTCTCTCAATTCTACCTTACTAATCACTAGTTCATTAGTGTAATTAAATACGTATAGCTGAAAAAAACTAGGAACTAATATACATATGTTAATCAAAAGAATTAAATAGCCAAAGCTATTAAAATTGCCTTAGTGAGGATTTACTCGCATCTAAATATCATATTCTGACAATTGAAAATGGACACCTGGACACGGTTATCGAACCCGGGACCTTTGCCTAAGTACGCCAATGCTCTAACCACTGAGTTATCTAGGAATCGTCCCGTGCCCAGGGTCATTCTTCACTCATATTTTAAGGCAGAGTCTATGATGGATGTTCGGAAATCGTCGGCTACAAATGTGTGGTTTTTATTAAGATCATGAGCAATCAAATAACGCACCCCCCTTAGACTCGGTAGTTGGCTTATCACTGCCATTTGTACAATTATTATAATTGTAAGGGATTGCATATTTTAAGAATCAAATAACCAAAGCTATTATTTATGATTTTTAGTGAGGATTACTCCATCTAGTTATCATATTCTGAAAATTAAAAAATGACGCATTGGCGCACTAAGTCAAATGTCCCGGATTCAATTCCCGTGTCCAGGTGTCATTTTTAAATTTTCAGAATATGTTAATCAGAAGCTCACATAAATACAACCTTACAAACAAAATGCTGTCTTCAATCATACAGCTTACCCGCTTCAGTGGCCGAACGGTCTAAGGCATGACTCTCGTGTTAGACTGGCCTGCTGATAACGCGGGGATCGGGGTTCGAATTCCTGTCGGCTCTACTGAGCGTGGATTTTTTTTACTAAATGTTTTTCCACTCTCCTTCCACTAAAATTCGGGTTAGACTACCTCTAAAATGCTTCCTTCCTTATCCCTATCTCAGTAGAGTAATTATCATAAAATCATATGCACGATGATAAAAAAAACAATGTAACTTGGTGTACAAACCGAATGGTTAGTAAGACGCAGTACTAAAAAAAATAAAAAATAAACCTTACTTGTTCATTGCTACTTGCGTTTAGTTTTTATAATATAAAAAATCTATGCGTTGATGTGTTTTTAATTCTATAACATCCCTTTATAATATAGTTAATGCATATAGATTCTAGCCTGTACATAAACCCCCCAATCCCGTCAATTATGTTTTCGAATAAGCAAAAACAAAAAACGGGCAGTACGTATATGTAAAATAAAATATCGACAGGAAACCATTCGCCCTTCTCTTTCTAAACCAGGTTTCAAGCCAAAAAAAAAAAGGCTGGGAGTTTTCCCTCCTTACCACAACGGACTTGAAGGAAACAACCAATGGTGCGGTCGCTGTTCGCGCATGCGCACAGTTCTCAGCGCATTCAACTCTCCGACCTTGCAGTGGCTGGTTCGATACGTCCGCCAGACCTAATGCCACACACACATGGGGGGATTTATCTTAGTTAATTCAGCACTGAATTCAGTACAAGCTGCCTATAACAGTGGGAACGATCAACTAGAATCGTATCTTAAAGTTACTAAAACTAATTTTATATGTTTATACGTCAAGTCATGTGATCTGCAGAGGTCACTTTTTATTATAGTCCATTCGCCATGGGAGTGGCGGTAACTGACAGCTAGCAGAAGATGTAAAAACATAACCAAAAACAAATCGCTTTTTGTGAACGTTTTGACTGCCTAAAGTGACAACAAATAAATATATATGGCCTTGCAGATCATATGGTTTGGCGAATGGCTACATGAGAGTAGATATGGTAACTTTTACTTGCTGTCAGTTACCCCAACTCCTATGACGAATGGTGCTAGTACTATATTAGCATTAGTGCAATAGTACTATCCTGATTAAAAAAACACTAAAAAGAGAAAAAAATCATTTTTGACCACAAAATCATGTTTGTATTTTCTAAAGTGTCCTTTCTACCAGAATGGGTGTTATTAATTAACAAAACTAGTAACACTCATTAAAGCTTGTCTAATGTTTTTTACACGTTCTTTAAGTGTAGACGCATGCGCGTTAGAGTTTATTTTTCCCGCCACATTTAAAGTACCCGCTCGGTTTGTATGCACGCAGTATACTCAAAAGCACTCTTATAACATCTAATCTACTTTATCTAAAACTACATGGTCTTTAACTTACGTCCTTATGGCATTTCAAACTTATACATACGCTCCGAGTTTTTAAGGTGGGCTTGTAGGGGACGCGAGAAAGGATAAAGGGTAAGTATTTTTGCAATGTTTATACCAAAACTTTTTTTTGTTAAAATAAATTAACTATTTCTTCAGTACAAACAAATAATTTAATTTTCCTTCACATGGTAGCCTCAACATTTCTTGAACATCTGTCAAGGGTGTCTTGGAATGTAAGGACAACTTTTTCTCTTCATTTAAAAAGTTTGTCATCTAATGTCACTATGATCATGACAGATATTCAATAATTGTTGATATCACCATGTGAAGAAAATTAAACTTTATGTTTCTACTGGAGCAATATATGATTTATTTTGGCTAATAAAAAATGCAAAAACACTGACTGGCCTTTTCTAGCATTCCCTAGATTCCCACCTTAATCACGTGGTATTGGGTCAACTAATGGGACTAATATACCCAATTAAAGTCCTATAAGTAAAACAACTCCAGCAAATTATGTTATAATTTTCATTTCATTTATATGTAATTTTTAGTGATTTAGTTTGTTTAGTGTGATTTTCTAGAAATGTCTATTAAAGGTAGGAAAATAAAAATACATATAGGCTTTACATAAAATATCTTCTTTGAAAAATAAATTTATTGTTCTTAGAACAAACAAAAAAACAAACATCGTGATTTGAGGAAATGTTTGAGAAAAATTAATTTAATTTCATGTGTAGTATAGTTTAATTCTCAATTAAACACATTTGACAGATTAGTCTAAAATTTCCATCAAAGTTTTAATTTACGCATACACACCTCATTGTCTAAAGATAAATTATTTTTATATTAATATTAACTATCGTATTCTCAGAATACGGATGAGAATTATTGCCATATTAATACAAGTAGTTTATTTATGAGAACATTATTATACGTATTTGTTTAGGCTTATAAATTATGTCTTCATTGTTTTATGTATTCTATGTATATATATATATATATATATTAAATATATATATATATATATATATAAGTATTATATTTTATTTATATTTGATTACCACGATCTCACGTTCAAGACATCAAGCACAATAGCTAGAGTATGTGTGATAACAAAAACTAGGGTCCTAAGCACGTAGGCTTATGCCAAGTTTCCGCTTTATATATTTCTTGTGTGTTTTTTTTACCTACCTGAATCGGTGATCACGATATCTAAAGCATCCGGCTCATTATAGAAGTAAAAAAAAACACTTCTAAGATACACATTTTAAATATTTCTCAAACTATCTATTTTAAATTTAAAATATCATGATTAGTTGGGTACAAACAATTCCAAGTAGACACGTGGCTTAATATGTCTGACGTACACACCTTGGGGTTTCATTAAGTATACGTGCAAAGAATCACCTTTCTATGTTTATTAGTTTAGTAACTACCCACCCTGGTGTTCACAGGGCTTAAGGCGTCAAGATCGCAATAAATATATATATATAAGTAAAATAAAATATGCCAGAATAGAATACACTATAAGGTTTCTTTGAGCACGCAAGCCTATTACAAGGTTCAGATTGATGTTTTTTTATTAGGTATTTAATCTGCCCTTTCTGAACCGATTTATTATATCAGCATATGAGAATTTTCTATGAGCGAAAGTGAAAGGGCCTGCCAATTTTTCCGGGAATGGTAGGGGGAACGGTGCAAATATGGGCTATGGTGTGAATATGGGCAAATAAGTTTCCAGCTCTGTTGAGTGCTGCACCCTGGTGGGAGTCATATGAAGGTGTTAGTTATCCCAAGGCCACTGAAGACTACTGTGCAGTTGGTAAGCGATCTGACACTTAGTGCGTTACACCGTTACTTTGTTCATCTAAGTGCTAAAAACTTTTACAGAAATTACAGGTATGTTTATTTAAAAAATTTGAGGGCATTGCTTGCACTCTTTAGTTTTACCTAATGTTATCTATGTTTTAGCTTAAGAATCAAACTTTAAGTTATGGTACCTTTTAACTGACAAAATTTAACGCCTGTGAACATGACGTAACAATCCAATATGGCGAATATGCTGGTAATATGGGCTACCCTACTTGGTGTGAATTTAGGCTAGTAGCCCATATTTGCACCAACTGTTTTTTTACAATGACATTTAGCCACACCCTGCCATAAGTGTTCATGTGTAGGATTTCCCAGGTGACTTGTTTTATTTTATAATGCCATTGGTGACTCCAGGATTTTATCTTTAATCTTTTAACATTGGAAATGAGAAAACAAACTACCTTCACACTTGTCGTGGAAACGATTTTGTTACACGTTTGTTTTGTAGTGACCGTATCTGTGACTTAATATGGATATTATTATATGTGCTTCTTTTTTGTGTGTGTGTGTGTGTAACGAGCTACGAACTATGTTTCGTAATTTGTTTTTAGGTATAATTTGTTTTTCACTCACTTTTGAACTCAATTTATAATTTCCCCTTTTTTGTGTTACATGTCCCGCCAGTATCTCTCGGGTATTTGAAAGTCCTCCCACATTTAGAATAACTATATTTTATATGTATTTTTATATAGTTGGAAGAAAATTATTATTTTGTAATTTTCAGGGGAGTTAGTAACTACCATAAAAACAATGTAGAAATAGTTAGGCCTACAACCGGGTGATATTTTTAAATATTAGCTATGTTAACAATTTAAAGTAGATTGTAAAAATATGCAGTCATTTTGCCGGGATATCACAAATATCAATAATTAACATTCTTTCCATTTATTGCAGAATGCCAAGGAATGTCCCAAGATACGAACCACAAAATAAACGTAAGACAGGGAATGAAGAAGTTATGGCAAAGGCCATTGTTGCAGTGAGATAAAAGAAAATGGGTACACTAAAAGCTGCTAAACTATTTAATATACCTCGTATCACTTTGCAAACTCTCAGTAAAGAAACTTATCTCAATCCTCAACAAACAGCCTCTAAAAAGCTCGGGAGAAGAACTATCTTATGATAAACTCTAGAAAGATGTTGGTTGAATACTTGATTCATATGGAAGCCAGTTACTTTGGTGTTACAATTATGGATTTGAGAGGCCTTGCTTATCAGCAAGCAATCAAAAATTGTTTGTCCCATCATTTCCAGTCTGAAGAAACAGGCAGAGCATGGGCAGATCTATTCCTCCTACGCCACAAAGCGGTGTTGTCCATCCGTAGACCAACAGGGACCTCTTATGCCAGAGCTTTGGGGCTTTAATAAAGAAAATCTGAGAAAGTTCTTTGACATTTTGGAAGAAGTATACACTGAGCACCAATACCAAAAATAATTGGCAGGAAAGGTAAAAGACAGATTGTAGCTCTGACATCGGCTGAACGAGGTTCAACTATGACTGTTATTGCTTGTATGAATGTCACGGGTGATTTCATCCCACCCATGCTTATTTTTCCAAGAAAAAACGTGTCGTAGCTTTTAATAAAAGGTAAATCCTTTGGGTCTTTTGGCAGGGCTCACCTATCAGGTTGGGTTCAATCGAACCTCTTTGTAGAGTGGCTGCAGCATTTTGTTGAAAAGGTTCATCTGACAGCAGAGTCACCAGTTTTATTGATATTGGACGGTCATTACAGTCACTTCAGGAGTCTGGACGTCCTCGAAATAGCCCGAGAAAACCACATCAAGATAATTTTGTTACCACCACACTGTACACACAAATTACAGCCTTTAGAAAGGACTTTCATGAGCCCTCTGAAACTTTACTACAGTAACGAGATCAGGTCTGTTATATTGCATTTAAATACTCCTCTTGTTCATTACGACATCATGGAGCCTTTTGCAAACGCTTACTTGAAAGATCAGAGAGAAGACATAGCAGTTCAAGGTTTTCGTGTGACAGGAATTATGCCGTTCGATAGGAACATCTTCACCGATGAGGAATTTATCGCAGCTGAAACTGAAGCAATGAAAACATGCAATCCTCCTAATATTGTTCCTCAGCCATCACCTGCAGTACAACATGACCTCTGTCAAAGTCCAGAACAGCAGTCTAAGTATCAAGATAATGTGCCAGCCAGAGAAAGTCAGTCACAGTCTTCTGTCACAGTCAGTGATGGTCTGGATACTTCAGCCCATTTCACATTGCACCACCACCTACCATCAAAAAGAAGAATTGTAATAGGGGTCGCAAGTGTGGTGGTGCGTGTTTAATTACTGGATCCCTTTATAAAATGTCGCTTGATGAATCTTTGGAAAAATAAAATGTTAAGAAATCAAAGAAGACCTTAGATTTCGAAGGAGAGAAAAATCAGAGTAAAAGGAAAGTAGCAGCTAAGAAGAAAACTAAGCCTGTTAAAGAATCATAATCTGAAGATTCAGATAATGAACTTAAATGAGCTCTTGTTTGTGACAGTGAAAGTGAGTTGGAATTCGTTATTGGGACTGAAAGGCCTGGAGATGAAGATGCAGTCTGTATTTTCTGTGAAGGGAAATTTTCCGATGACAGTAAAGGTGAACTGTGGGTGCAAAGCATTAAGTACACAATGTGGTCACACAGTAATTGTGCCGGAGCTGATAAAGATATCTATGTTTGTGACTATTGTTAGAAGTTAAGCTGTGCAAAACTTTACAGATTTTTTTTATTGTTAACTTTCTTTATTGATAAGATAAATCATTGAATAATATTGTGAAAAACTATATATATTCTCCTTCTTCAAACTGTAAGAATTTCTGAGTTTGTAATAAACGCAATCTATCAGTTATTTTTCGTCATATTATTTTCAAATTTATCCTTTTGGAGAGGTCATAAAATATTTTCACAAGTAGCCCGTATTTGAACCACCAAATGAAAAACATAAATTTCGCAGTGTTTTAGAAAAAATCTATTTTCACCCAAAATATGATTATTTTTTAAGGGCTTTGCATGTAGCTTATATAGTAAACATAACCGAAGTTCTGTTCCACTAATTACTTTTCCTAATCTCAATTCAAAATCTGAAATATTTGAAGAAAAAAAATGGTAGCCCATATTTGCACCTTTCCTCTGTATTCAGATTCCTTCCAAGGTTCTTTTACATGCCACAATCAACATGGGACCGACGGATTTACTTCCCCTCAAGAGGAAGTTGTGCTACGGGGTTTTATCACTCAAGAAAAATCCGTCGACTCCGGCTGGGTTTGAACCCGCGATCATC
>CABFOW010002258.1:21466-35345 GCA_902141385.1 Timema californicum | reverse complement strand
TATATATATATATATATATATATATAAGTAGGTCAAATGATGATGATAGGAGAAGAGAGAAGGTAAAAAACCATCCACCAAGGGGGTGAAACTAAATAGCACCTGGGAATTACAATACTGTCTCTGTCAGTGGTGTGACATGGCACCCTGATAATTACTCGAACCTCTCTATATAATTGAGAGATACTGATAATACAACTAAATATACATTCATATGTGTATTTATTCGAATATGTATAAAGATGGTGTGGATTGTTTTATTTGTATTAAATATATTTTTTTAGATAATCTCACTATTCTTATTATATCAAGCTATATAAAAAAACTCCACGGCGTCAGCCCACGATCGAGGCATACTGGCCAAGCAGCCACCGTATTTTGGCGAAGATAATGTCAACTTCTTCTGATAGAGGTGCCATATGGTCGGCACAAAAAACCCTCTCAGTTTTCTAAACCGGAGCCACTACTTTTTAATTCAAATCGTTCCTTCTTTGTCCCCACGAGGCTGAGTTGATAAATTATAGAAGTGTCGGGTATAGAACCCGGGTTTCTGAATCTGTAGTCAGGCACTCTGACCACTAGGCCACATATACTTAAGGTGATTGGTCCTTTTCATTTGGCGTGGAAATGCAGAGCCGTGGGAGCAAACGATTATCTTCAAGAATTTTTATTGTTTTGCAATCTTCTTTTGGGAAACGGTTTGTTCAAGAATAGAACGAAGCATGTTGATTAAGTTATACTTTTTATATACGCACCTCCGTTATAATTTTAACAGTGATCAAATATCAATAAAATCGACATTTTTCGATATAAAACTGCCGGCTTCATAAAAAAAATAAAAATTAATAAACATCGATCTTAGAAGGGGTGTTAAAAATATTAACATAAAAATTTCACTCGTTCTTGAGAAAACTGATATTTCCAAACGTATGGTTTTTCCGCAGGACCTGTCCGGTAGCTAGCGCCATCTACGGTTTACGTGATTCATACATGAAAAAAGTAACGATAACCTATCTTCTCTGGAAGAGTGATAGCAATAGCTTACTATCACAAAAAATTAAGCTCCATCTCTGGGTTGCTTATAGCCAATTCCGGGTTTAGAACGTAGGCCTATTAAAAAACTAAAATTCTTTGAACTTTTGTATTCATAAAAGACTGTAGCTGTCACCCTGGAATAAATTGAACTGAACAATTCCTTATGGTTCTTTACATTTTCTTATTTGCGAGTTCTTAACTATACTAGATAGATCTACCTTCATGTAATCACTCATCCACGAAGACAAAGCTTTTCCAACATTTTGCTCTCAAGTCCCGTTTGAAAGTTAAGCATAGTTGTTACACCTTACTTTCTTTTTAAAAAACGATATTATGTTAAAACAAAAATAAAAAAGGATATAACTTTTCATTGATGTCTATAGTTTGTGGGGGAAAAAATTGTAAAGTTTTGAAATACCATACTGTATTAAAAATAGAAAAAGTTATATAACATTTTAATTTAATAATATTATAGTTTAACATTTTATTACATAAATGCTATTAATAAAAATATTATTAAACTGCGTATAATATAGTATTTAAATACGTAATTGTCATTGGGAAGAACTATTTTTTTACCCATCTCAGTGATGATCCAATTTTTAAGAGTCACAGAGAAAGTATTTTCCAACTGACTTTTGATTTATGTATTGTCGATTGCCTTCATTATTGAGACATTACTTTCACAAAAATGTCCAGATGCGAACATCATAATGTTTTGTTTTGCTTCATTGACAAAAGTAGATAAATAATATTTTACAGTTAGCCAGAATTTGAGCAAGTCGTAGGGAATGATCAATTCTCTAAGGATGTACCTATGCTACGCCTCACTTAAAACACCCTCGTGCCTCACAGTTTGAGAAATTATGTTCTAAAGGGTGTGTCTGCAACTGTTATTTTACAATGATCTTGTCATTTTGAAAGATGTCAGATTAATTTAGTTAGATATATTGAATGTTTTAATTCACGTTTGTAACTAAAATATCTTAATATAAATCCTTGTATTACTAAAACAAAGTTTAGATGTGTTTTTATAGACCTTACACATTTCTCAGCAAGTTAAATTATTTGTTTTTACCTTCTCATATCAATAGAAAGTATTGTAATTGTGAACATTTTTGACTTCGAGATTATATTGAGTCTACGTTTTATGTGTGTCCGAACCCAAAACAAATGGATTTCACAGTTCTGTCTGATTGTCTGGCTGTCCTTGGCCACAAATATGAAACAGGTTGATAAATTTTGCTCAAACTTGATATTTAGATGCTAAGGTGTTTTTTTACTTTGACCCTAACCCTCAAATTAAGGGGAGCTTACTAATGAGTGATTTTTTTAAATTCCAAATTGTTCGAAAATGGTTCTAACGATTTTGTCTAAGATTAAAGTCTAAGAGTTTTTGGCCTTTCAAATAACACTATATACTTGGTTTCTGGATAAATATTTGTTAAAGGGTAGCCTACACAAAATACCCATACCTTTCAGACACCCCTCAACCGGTTTGTACCCCCTCCCTGCTTTTAAGAGCTCTATAAGGACTCATCGAAAGTAACTTCATGCTTTTAATTATCAAACTAGTGGTCATTATTAATAACTATTGGAGTTTGCGACATGTTTGAGAAGAGAGAGGTTACCTCCCACTTTTATTATACAAACAGAGGAGCGATGGTTTGATTTGAACCCAATAAAAATAAAAACCTATATGAGCACTCAGATCAGAGAGACTGACCTGTTCTAGTCTCCAACAAGCAGAAGGTAAAATGATGCTATCTCAGACTCATTAAAAAAGAATACACAAAGAAGACTTATAGAGAAACCTTTCACCTTTTGCAAACACTAATAAATGTATAGGGGGAAAAAAAGAAACGCACAAATGTTTCGGGACATTTTTATTGATCGTGTCAACACGGCGGTGGTCGTTAAAGTCTTAAGGGAGTAGGCCTCTACCTTAGTTTCCATGTTGTTGTTTTTTTGATCGATAAATCAATTAATTGATGTAAGCAACCATTCAAGATGTACACCTTTGTTTAGTTTTTAGTTCATTTAATGGGACTCGGCTCTTAAACTACACACGATTTGGAATAGCCACATACTCGCATCGGTGGGCACGCAAACTAAATGTCAGGCTCATTTAGTCTGGTTGAACGGTTATGGGGAGTTCGGAGATCAAATTCCAGACTGGAGGATGGTTTCCTCAAAATTGTATCCTACTCTTACTTAACTTAAAAGCAGTTAAATTTCCTCAAAATGCTATGATCTTTATCCCTATCCCATTAGCATAGACAGATAGGCCTAGCTTGGATGGGCAGTAAAATGCAATTAAAAATGTATAGCCTATTAATACAAGTATCCTCTTTATCATTATTATCTTAACTTCCTTGCCATAATACATTTAACTATCATCTTAAATAGTTTTAACTATTAATATAATTAATTAATGTGGACAATCCGACATCCAACATCTTAGCTCAGTCGGTAGTGTGTCTATCTACTGAACTAAGGTTCCCAGGTTCGATTCCCAGAAAGGCTAAAAATGTATAATTGTTAAAATTATTATTATCTTAACTTCCTTGCCATAATACATTTAACTATCATCTTAAATAGTTTTAACTATTAATCTAATTAATTAATGTGGACAATCCGACATCCGACATCTTAGCTCAGTCGGTAGTGTGTCTATCTACTGAACTAAGGTTCCCAGGTTCGATTCCCAGAAAGGCTGAAAAATGTATAATTGTTAAAATGTGAATTTACCCTTTCGCAGTGATGAAATAATGGCCGGGGACTCGATGTTGTTTGTGCCTGTCATAGTATTAAGTTAGAATATAAGGAAAATAAAACTATGATAGGCCTAGCAAGGCAGTTGTGGAAATATATAGCGTGAATAAAAAACTGACCCAGGCCATAGGCTGACAACAGTTAACGGATGTAAAAAAAAAGTAATCCAGACAGAATATTTTCAGACGCTATAAAAGTATAATAGAGACATTTTGGGATTATATTTGTCAATGTTAAGCCAAAGAAATAATTTAAATTATTGATACAACACATTATTTTGGTTTAACTTTAGTAATATAAGGAGGGTGCTAAATAAATAAACAAGACGCACACATGGGCTTAAACTTTGGACAACCTAATATTGGTGGCATAACCTTGAGGTAAGGAGAAATATCCTCCCCTGGAAAGCATTTGCCTACTCCTTCCCACCCTCCCCTAGAAATAATGTTTCCCCTTCTAGATGTAGGATCACTCCCCTCTGATATTATCGAATATGATACTGCGAAGATGGTCTTGTCCCAAAATAAATTTTAAAATCAATAAATATACAAAGATTTATCAAAATTCATAATATATTTCATAAAAAGTTATAATAAATGGGTATGGGGGCATACCTAATATAACCGTTTTTCATGTTCATTTGGTTGAAATCTTTTGTGAAAGCTGGAGCAGAGGGGAGCATAGACGGATTATGACTTTTTTCCTGATTCGTCTCGAAAAAAATAATACAAATTTGGAATTGACAGATGGATAGCAACCGGTGGCGAAGCATGATGATGATTTCTGGGTAAGCTGAGTCATGAACACTCATAAAAGGGCACACTTAATGACGTCGAAAATAGTAGTTTTATGAATTTATATAATACAACACTGGAAGACTACCACTACGACTACGACTACTATTACTACTACTACTACTACTACTACTAATAATAATAATAATAATAATAATAAACTCTACTATACGGTAACTTCTGTGAAATAACTAATTTTGGTCTTTCTATTTTTTCTTTTAAATGCACTTTTCGTTTGAAAGGCAAAGCCTCATCAGAATTATTTAACAAAAATTCAACTGAACCATAGATCATTGTTGATATCTACTGCGCACCTGCATTTTTTTTTCTACGGTACATACACTAAATCCTAAAACATTACTCATATATTATAATACGATATTTAAAACAACTCAATAAAATTATAAAATTCAAGTCACAATTACAAAACTAAGCTAATCTACACTGAAATAAACCTTTTAAAAACACTATGTATGGTTTGCATATAAGTCGAATCGAGGATAGCCGGCTTACTGGTCGCCTTTAGTAGTTGAGATGAAAAGTTGCGCGCGCATTACCCTCCATAGCTCCCTGCAGGCTTGATTCTCTGGGTGCGTTAGGCGGAATGGTGTCAGCTTGTCTTGCCAAAAGGAACTGACACACTTCGCGCGCTTGCTAACATGTCACTCACTACACCTTAGAAAAATGACCATTGAAATTTCAAGTTTACTTCTGTTTAATGAAAAGGAATGGTTTCTCTCCTTTTTCAAAACCTTTTGAGATATCTGAGCTTACCCTGCCTATCCTGACGCCTCGCTACTGATTAACAACCATAATTGAGAGTAGCAAAAAGTATCCAACACGTGTTGACCTTGAACAATATTAAGGTAATGTATGGATCAACATGTTTATCGTATGGTATTTGTGATGCAGGTGCATTATTTCAACACTTAATAGAGAAGATATAATGCTTTTTGCTATTAGGATTAAACTTTTTTTGTTGGTAACAATGGAAAAGAAACTATTGTTTGGATGAAAAATGTTTTGAGCAGATTTAATGAACATGGGGTGAAATTACATTAAATAATAATATGAATTTAATCCAAGCCAAGCTTAATTTATTTGAAAGATTATTTTTATGGAGATGGGATCCATTCAATCATTGAAACATTAAAGGAACTTGCCAATCAAGGATGCCCTATGACCACAAAACATTACACAATTGAAGTTCCATTCATATCAATTTTGAAAAATCAGTTATCATTAGGCTTTCGAGGAAAAGTAAATATCTGGATTCCCCACGTAAAACATTATACAGTAGGGTAAAAAGTCTAAGTTAGGCCAAATTTTCGAGTTATATAGCCACCATCAACAGGTCTGAACACGTCTCAACAGGTTCGTGTGGGTCTCGACACGTTCGTGTAGGTCTTGACAGGTTTATTCAGGTCTTGACAGGCATTGACAAGTTCCGACAGGTCTCGACAAGATTGATTGAATTAATGGTTTGTGATGTTACGGTATGTGTGGGAGTGGTCATTGTATTGTAACGGTCGTGGGTTTGTATCGGAGTAAGTGTGGAATGATGGAGGCGTCGACAGACCTAATAAACGAGGTGTTTATTTAACAAAGCTACATGTGATGTTTGAAGTACAGAGTTTGATGAACAGCGATGCAGGATTCGCGTCGTTGAGTTGGATTTCGACTCCATTCGGTTGCCATAACTAAATACTGCTCTAACCGCATAACTGATTAACTATTAGTATTTCCTCAAATGCGGTTCACACCCTAGTCCACCTTGTACTCTTATAAGGGAATACAAGACAACCGTTATCACCGAGACCCGAACCCGCGAGTCAAGACATCTAACATAGAGTCAATGTAATCCCAATATACTATACTTCATGGACGCATGTAGCCGCGGACCCCCAAGGTCCAAAAGACAAACATGCTACACTACCGTCCCAACAAAGCCCCCCCTCCTCCTCGACATGTATTTAATAAATCGTTTTACCCTAGTTTTTGAAACATGTACCGACTAAAGGTTTTGCAATCAAACACTTAAACAACGTGGCTATGACATTTTCATGTTTAGAAATTCTCCCACTAAATCCAACTCAAGTCTGCGGATTCTTTCATACATACTTTACTTTATTACTACACTGTAACACTTGCTCTTACAGTATTTATTGTAAAAAGGGTATGTATGTTTGTTTACCTTGTATGGATGGATGTTATAATATTAATAATATATCTAGGTTGCTCAATCAAACAATTAAAACAACACACACTGTTTGAACAAGTTTATTTAAAACATGTACTATTTGACTACTCAGTTGTTGTTTTTTCACCTAGTCTTACTACCTGTTCAGATTATACGTAGACTACTCAGTTGAAACTGCCTCGCAAATGATAAAAACAAAATGTTAAAATTGAAGATGTGAGACAATTTAATGCGAAATGGGACAATCATTTTTCCTGACAAGTTGTAGAAACATTGGCTAAATTTCTTAACTAAATGAACATTTCAACTATGTCTTCAAATTTAAATCAATTTTGACAAAATGAATCCCATCTTAGAGAACTGTCGTCCATTCCTATTCAAGACTCAAACTGAAGGTAGAGATAAAACTAAATGTTGTTAAAGGTAGTGGAGGAGAGTATTGTATGGTAGTGTCGCGTCAATGACTCATTCAGAAAGAGTAATGTTTCCAATGATATGCAGGAAATATCAAGTTACAACCAGCACATGCCATCAGGAAAAAGTTAATTTTACTGTGAGCGCTTGCGATCTCAAATTCGGCACACTTTAATGGCCGATTCACTACTTGTGGCGATTGGCGACAGGGTCGCTCGCAACATCTTTTAACCCTACAATATTTTAATTGCGAGCGTGCTATGACGAAAATACTAGTGCTTTATGTCTTCAATCTATGATCACCTGAACTAAAAAGTAGCCAGCCAGACCTTATCCTGAGATAAGTTTGGATTCGTCTCAAGGTTGCAGATTAACATCAAAAACTCTAAGCAAATGTATATAGCCAAAGACTCAGATTTGTGGTAAGTAAAATGATTCAATTTAGTTAGATAAAAAATTGTATTTTGGTATAAAAAAAATTATATAATTAATATTTTAAAATGGTAACAGGCTATCTCAACTCTTCAAGTATAAATTACAAACAAAATTGCTTAGGCCTACACATAAAATAAAAATCAAATTTTCCAAAATTAACTTTATGTAAATTACCCTCAAATGATTTATATTACAACATATATAAAACAAATTCGTATTCATCATAAAATCTAGTTCTAATGTACCTATTTTGAACCTACAGTAATTTTAAGGGTTAATTTAAAGTATTTCAATTTATTTTTAAATTTGTCCAAAGTAAACTACATTCAAATTAATTTATTTTTAAAAAATAAACATGTGTTATACATTATCTATCATGTAAAATCGTACCCATCTACAAATTTTGAACAAAATTGTTAAAATATATTTTTTAAGCTTAAATTGTTTAAAAAATAGTCAACTGTAAATTAATATATTTAAAAATAATAGTTGTATACAATTATTTATACCGTTACAAACTTACCAGTTACCCCTTTTGAACCATATCTTGAGAACCCTTTTTAAACTATTTCATATTTTAAGAACATTTGTCATCACTCATCAGTAAACTACCCATAAATGAGTTTTACCACTAAAAGAAATAAATAGTTTTATTTGTAATATTAAATACTCCACAGATATACATTTTAAATACATTCGTTTGAACCATTTTCAAATGAAACTTTGATTTTTCTAAAATCACTCACCAGTAAACTGCCCTTCAACAAATTTCTATCCAAAAACTAAGTATACATTGTTATCTGGGAATACGAACAGATGCTAGATATTAAATTCAAATTAAATCATTAGTCATTTTTGAAAAAAATTATTTAAAAAAATCAATCATCAATAAATTAAAGGTTAGGGTGAAAATCAGAAACTTGTCCCGAAATATAGCCATATACAGTAATATATAAATATCAATAAAAATTTAAGAAAGACTAAATCTTTTTTAACTTTATATTTATAACACTCCTTACTAAAACTAACTATGAACATAATTAAAAGTATAAATATTAAAATTGAACCAAACCTGTCAAACCGCTTCAGATCTGTGGCCCGGGACAGACATGTGGCCAGACATAGTTGTGAAATCCCCCTTTTTTTTTGTTCGGGGGGCCACACAAAACTTAAAAATTCATAATAATCTCAAGGTAAAAGTTTTTTTCGCGATTACAATACTTTCTCTATAAATGAGAAAGTAAAATCCTACAATGAACCTTAAGTTTGTTTCGATAATAATTTTAATGAGCTAAGAAAAAGTTTTTAAAACCCTTTCCCATTCCAATATTATTTTTTATAGTGTCTTGCATTACTACCCGCTCGGGCTGAATACACCATATCAAATTAATTTAACGTTTAAATTTCTTAGAAATAGCAGACTAGGTGGTTAGCTGGGATTAGTTTATATTTTATTATTTTATTATTAATAATAATATTTTATTATTATTATTTGTTCTTTTTTACGACAGGTCCATTCCTTTTGTCAGTGAACTTAGACCACCAATACGTTCTGTCATCTGCCTCCTTCAACTCACAGAATTTTCTTCTTTCCTTCAAGTAATTCAATACTTGAAACTTATTCCTTCCTAACTCCTAAGCACCGCTTTCCCTCGACCTTTCCTTCTATGACATCGGGCAGAAGACGGTTCCTGTGTCCGATGTGTCCGATCCAGTTTGCTTTGCACCGTAGAATCACATCCAAAATGGTTCTCTTCTCACCCTCTTGTCTTAGGACTTTCTCATTTGTCACCCTGTCTGTCTATCTGATCTTCTCAGGTCTTCTCCAGTACCTCATTTCAGACCATTTCATGTATTTCTTTTCCATCTTCCTGAGAGTCCAAGTTTATGCTCCATACAATGCGATGCTCTATAACTTATAAACAAATTATAATCATAAAATAAATTATTATATATTTTAGTATACCTATTTAGTTTTTTAAATTGTCTCATTAAATGAACTTTATAGTGGAAATGTATCTTGTTTCGTAAATGAATCCATTAATTATTGTCTAATCTAATCTATCTGGGAGCTGGAGGAGGCAGAGGACAGGGCGAATTGGCGGCCTAAGTTCACTAACAAAAGACAAAAGTTCATAAGACAAAACCCTAATAATAATTCAATATATTAAATTAATAATCATAATAGTCAAATGCCAACTATTTCAATGTGTTTATTATGATTAAATATGCTCTTTGATGATGTTGGGAGTTTTTTATTAAAAATTTTAATTTGTGATACTTTTGCTTAAGATTGTATTATTTTCAAATGTTACGAAAATGTTTAATTTCAGAGGACAGAAATATATTAACGACCTTTTTAACTTTACAAATTTCTTGATTATAGGCCTAGCCCACAGACAAAATAATATATCCACTCCTTATATATGGAGTCTAAGCACCATTTAAAAAAAAGGGGGGGATACTTGAAAGTTTGAGATATACAGTTAAAAATACAAATTTTTATGTAATTATTTACTGTTTGTAAACTGTATCTTGGATTATTTCAGGCAAAATCACTTATACTTTTAAGAGTGTAAGGAACGTAATTTCAAATCGAGGAGTATTCTAGCGAACATGAACTCTGGTGTTTCATGTCAGGCCGTAGAGCCAGTAGAGAATGCCACTGCCATCTAGCGTCGGAATGACAACACAGTTTGAGAACGAGAGAGGGACCTGCGTGTCAGGTTAACCTTGACAAAAAAAAAGTGTGCGTGTATGAGAGAAAGAGAGAGAAGCGAGGGGAAAGTCACCTACGTCGTCTACTTCTTACTAGCAAGCCTTCCATCGAGATAAGTGAGCAACTAGCGATACAAAAAAAAATAAAAAATTGAGGGCGGAGAAAGAGCTACAGTCCGATTCAGATAGGAAAATACTTTTTAAAGAGTTTCAAATGCTTTCTAAACAATCTTCACATATACACACGCGTCAAGTCATGTGATCCGTTGCTCTCTATAGCTTTTAATAAATATTTTTAATACCAATAAAATAATACTAATGATATAGCAAAATGTTATCAATGGTAGTTGCAAATAAATGTATTTTCTTAAAGGTCCTTCTTACCAGAATTAAACTATACCCTTAGTTTGCTTGATATGTTACGTTTACCCGCCAAAAGCGTATTGTCTCTCCATCGCGATTGGGCTTATAAAGTTGCTCCATGAAGGTGATAAAGGCATTGATAAATGAAGCAGGCGATATTTTGCAAGATTAATTTTATGCTTTCCTTTAAGTTTTCGTTTCGTTTTTATTTGACAAACTGTCCACTTGGATATAAACAAGTATTTCAATATTGATTTTGAATTTAAGCTTAAGAATCATTTTAAAAAATGCACAAAAAAGTCTACTTTTCATAACTCATATGAACCCATCTTGTGCGGCAAAATTCTATCTAAAGATTGTTCATCTCTAATTTCGTGGCAAGCTATGTGGGATTTTATTTTTCTTAATTAAAAACGTCTAAACTTACCATTGCTTCTAACAAAAACATCTGCTCTTAATTTTATATTTACAATAATAAACGAATGAGTTGTTTAATAGGTACTTAAAAAGCAATAAAATTCAAAATCTGGAAAAAAACAACTTATTTTAATCAATTTAGTTTATGGTTTTTATCTTTCAAGCTATACAATACTAGGATCGCAACTTGTTTTAAATAGTACTAATTTACAGTTTCTGCATAGTAATGGTTTCCAGTTTATTTCCAAGAGTAATCAAAAAGCCTTTGTTGATGATTCCACGCGACTGTTTGGCGGACTAATGTCATATTGGGTCGGTTGATAGTCATTGGTGTTTGTAAAGCTTTGATAGAGAGCAGCAGCATCGGATCCGCACTATTGTTCAGCAACCAAAGGCTAGGTAGGACTCAACCAACCCCGTTTTGTTAAACCCCAACCATTTCCATGATAGAAGGGGAGAGCGCCTCTCCTATGAACTATCTTGTCAGCCTTTATCCCAGATAGCGAGCGGTCGTCCCACTTGAGGTGCCAACCTCACGTCATGACAATTTCGTCACAGCCCAAGGCTTTCGGGTCATGAGGCCCGAACATACTCGGAGTTGTGCGAACGACGACAAAAAAATAATTAAAGATAATGCCATGCCAGCCCAAAACACGAATCGTACCGATATCCACCGAAGGAAAATTGTACCCGAACATTCACGGAAACCAACGAATATATACGAAGAGTATTATTTTGAAGTTACGATCACCAAGCTCACAAACAAGTAGAGGAAAAAATTGTTACGACCCTGTCCGTGCCGAGCATAGCACGGCCGTACCGTGTGGCGCTGGATAAAGCTGTTCCGTGACGAGCAGGGCTAAATGCAGGTGGGAGCCGAGGTTTTCCGAGCGCTGTGTTCGTGTCGAGTACCGGGCCGTGCCGTTGAGGACCGGTCGCGAGGCCGAGGCGAAGCGAGTGGCTGTGGCTCGAACTGAACTAACAGTAAGACTAGACAACTGTATGGCGTAACAACACTGTGGTGCTTGTACGTGTGTTGTGATATGGTGCATCAGCCGGCTGTCGTAGGCGGCTATGGCTTCAGGTTGACTTGAAGACAACAATGTGGTGTGACGTTCAGGTAAGGGAAAAACTTTTTTTTAATGTACTTAGGTTTTGCAAAAGTGTTGGTGACTTTTAGGGTATGTCCGTGTCTTGTGCGAAAGAACTGGTCCAAGTTGTGGAAATAAAGACTTTTTAAATAATTTAGTTTTTGTGTTGTGTATCTGTTGGGTTTTTTTTTGCATGCACATTTTTGAGAAGTGTGTGACAAGATTGGTCTCATAGCTTTAGCGAAATGTTTTTTGTTTGATAAATTTTATTTAAAAAATGATCGGGATAATCGGGATTGCTATAATATTGTTAAGCATAACATTTTTAAATGTATATCTATCCAGGAATCTGATTCAGAATTGTATTTATTTCGTAAGAACATACTTGTAAAGATTCGAACAAAGGTGCCCTTTCCTAAGATCACAATTTTTAATCATACTTTTGCTTACAGTTCCGCAAATCACATGTTTCTTCCCAAATAAAAAAGGGGGTGTGACACTTGATGAACTGTCCGCATGTGTTTCTATCGTTTGAATTTGAGCGGGCCCTTCGGTAAGCGGAAAGGCCGAGAAAGTTTATCGTTTATAGGTGAGGGGAGGGGAGTTACGGTCGGAATGCACATCTTCCCCCCTTCTATTCCCCTTCTCTACTTTCTCGGTCCCCTCGCTCGTCAAGCGCTCCACGAGTTTTAAGGGCGAAGGGGATGGTTAATATCGCCCCATAGGGCTATCACACACACACACACAAAACCTACCCTCCCTTTCCTCTAGTAAAACTTTGAAGTCTGCCATTGGGGGTTGTCATGGAAACGGCCCGAACGCGTGGTTGTTAAATCCCTCCCTCACTATATCCTACCCTTCTTTTTTTGTTCCCCTTCGGTTACTCTGTTTTTTAAGATGCTCACATGCAGTGTCATCGTTCTATACATCCAGTGGAGGGAAGGTTTTTTTACAAGGTGGAAAAAAATATTCCCTTGCTTCGTTTAAAAATTAAACTGGATTTAATATTGTATTCGTATACGATAATGCAATAAATATTTATATCCCCACAAACAAAATTTGAATAATCATTGGAAACTTAAAACTCGGGGTAGCCTACAATAGTTACGTATAGCATTAAAAACATCATTTAAGGGAGATTTAAGTATTTTATAAGCCCTAGCTTATATTAATTTTTAGAAACGAAATGGAACTGCCGATTTAATTAATATGCCTTTGCATTAGATCTATTCCTTGAATTATGTTACGCATTTGTCTTTAGCTTTGTTGACCCTGTTGTGTTCACTAGTAACGTATTTTAATAATTTTCTAGGCCTTGAGAAGCGCTAAAAGGTATACACAAAATTAACAAACAAGTATGCTAAGATTTGAGTAGCTATTAGTTTTCAGCTTTTGATTTATTCAGTATAGAAAAAAATACGTTCTTTTTTGTTTACTAAATGACAAATTATTTTTGATTTGGTTGGGACTTTCAACTTGTCGCAATTTTTCTTAATATTATGTTAATTCATTATTAATATTTTTACTTTAAGGACATTTTTAATGTGGATGTTTTATGTGTGGAATGCCAGGCCTCCACCGTGGTTCGGATTCCACGTTAAAATGTAGGTCCTCCATTTCATCTCACATTCACCCTA
>CABFOW010002258.1:6458-18120 GCA_902141385.1 Timema californicum | reverse complement strand
ACCTTCCTCATTCCGAATTCACTAGCGTAATTAGTACATATGCGTACAATCTGAACAAACAAGGTAAACAAAAACAAACACAAATAACGGTCTTGAGTCCGAGTTGTTGGACTAGTCCCCGAATGCATTATGGTAAATCCCTAGTAGACAATATACTGACATTAATTAATGATTTAATCAAATCTAGGAGGACATTTCCTTACACCAATTAAATGTTTTATTGGAGTTTAGAGGCCCGCCGTCATTTTGGGAACGTTTTATTAAATGGAAAACTGGTTGTGGAAAGCACTAAGAAAACAGTATTAAATAATTATTTATTATTTTCGAAAGTCTTGAGTTTGAATCTCGGTCGAGGGACTTTAGTTGGTTATTATCAGACTGTTTACTAGATCAGTAAATAAAACCCAAGCTTCCATGCTCCGCCTCTTAACGAGTACTGCGAACTCTTTGTACACTAATGGATTAAGGTAAAATTTGGAAGAAGTGTACTCGAATTGTTTTGAAGGGAATTAGGAAACGAATTTGGGAGGAAAAGAGCTTAATACACTCATCTGAGATCCGAACCCCGACCTCGTCATCTGATAGTCGAGCTTGAACCTTGCGGGTCGTCAGCACCCGAGATCGCACTCCCTTGCTTCCTCGCCACTCGGCTTTCCTTCAGGATTAGAATCAAATAAGCTCGTTTTCCGAGACACAGCGCCCCAAAGATCTCGCCACTGTCGGAATCATCCTCCCCCCCCCTCCTTCCAGCTTCCCCCTCCGAGCTGTTAATCGTGTGTCAGTGTAGTCTCCTGAATTGTTATCGTACTGTCAGCTGGGATCACTGTTTGGGGAGGGGGAGGCCTTGATTCCACCAGTTCCGTGTGCAGCACGCGGGCGACCTTCAGGAACGTGATGTGCTTAGCCAAACACACTCACCGCCTCCGCGCAGGGATGGTGGCACCACGACCTCTCTCTCACACCTCATTGGATAGAAAAAGAGAGACGCATAATATAATAGTATCGGCCGCATGGACATATACACGCCCGATGTTCCTGTACTGCATGCACTATGACCGTGTGAACTATTAACTACCACGTCGACTATTAGCAGAACAAGTAGACACCATGGAAACGTGTGCGTAATTAATTGGTTATTATACTTGCTTTGGTGGCCGCGTGGTCTAAGGCGTCCCTCGCGTGTTAGACTGGACTCCCGATGGTGGTGAGATTGAGGTTCGAATCTCGGTCTGCTGTACTGAGAGTTTGTTTTCCAAAATAGTGTTTCACCCACTCCACGCAAATGCGGGTACAATTCATCTAAATTATATCTTCCTTATCCCTAACTCATTAGTGTAATTAGTATATATGCGTATAACCTGAACCGGTAGTAAGACGTGGTGCTAATTAAAAATCCTCCATGGAGCCCACAAGCGAGCTACACCGAGCGAGCGGCCACCGCCGTTAGCAATGATAGTACCAACACTTGCGAATTGAGGGTGTCATGTGGTCAGCACATCGAGCCCTCTGGATGCTAATCTCAGCTTTCTAAACCGGAGCAACTACTCCTTTATTCAAGTAGCTCCTCATTCGTCCCAAAGAGGCTCCCTCACGTTCCAGACCCACTGTTTCACAGAATAATTTTGGGAGCACCTGGGATTGAACCCTGGAACTTTGACCACAAAGGTGGTGCTAATAATTTTAAAATAACATACATTGGTCATACATTTCAGCTATTTCTAAGCACATTTAGTAAAAACTACCCACAGTAGATCCGTCCGGGATTCTAACCCTGATCTCCCCATCATCAGAATGTCAGTCGAACATGAGAGTGACGCCTTAGACCATTTGGTCACTGTAGTGGATCACGGTAATAGTGACTGAATTAAGTACGTAAACATTTGTTTTTGTGTTCGGGGCATTAGAAAAAAATTCGATTGTTCCCTGCTTTTTGGAGAGGACTAGTTAGAGCCGTAGCGGGGCAATAGGACCCGCTCCCTCCCTTCCTCCTAAGGCGTTGGGGCAGACAAGGGTCCTCACTTTCAGTCTTGTAGCGTCCTGTCAAAACATGAATTCCTGTTCTATCATGTGGTTTTCGAAGACAATAGAAGGTCTCTACTGATGTTTGTCTTTTGAGCGCGAGGCCGACACTTGATGCTGATTTTAAGGTGAAATGAAAAGGAGTATGTGGGAAGCTCCAATTAAACGTATCTACAGTAGCCCCATGGCTTATTTGGTGCTGACTGACAGCTCACAGCTGACGGCTTTGAAAAGTTACCAGACCAACTTATGTATCTCTACGCCGAACCATATGATCTGCAAAAACATGTGTTTAGCAGCTGTCACTTCTGACATTCAAAATTAAGGTATACACCTAAATGTTGACTGTCAAAAGTCAGCTGTGAGATGTCAGTCAGCACCAAAGAAGCCATGGGGCTACTGTAGGCCCCTACTTGAACAAGATTTGATTTGTTGTGTCCAGAAACAATATTGTTAAAAAAAATTCCAACAAAAAATACTGGCTTTATATTTTATTCTTTACCACCCCACATCAAAGACAATGAGGTGGGTTATATCCTACGTTTAGTACTATGCTTGGTGGAATAAGCAGTTAAAATACTTGTTTATTTCGGCTTTTGTTTTAAATTACCTAAAATATTGAACATTACACAAACAAGCTTTTTAATAAATTGTGATAAAAATTATGGCTTTAAACGATTGATTTATATATTTTTTATTTAATTTATTTGAGGTATTTAATGTACACTTTATGAACCAACTGATTACATCAGCACACGAGAATTTCTATGAGCGAGGGCTAAAGGGCCCATCAATTTTGCCGGGAAAGGTATTTTCACATACCCACCAGGTTTCTTTTACATAACACAATGGACATTGAATCAACGGCTTTACTTTTCCTCCGAAGGAATCTGTGTCACGAATTTTTACCGCTCAAGAAAAATCCGTCCACCCCGGCTGGGTTACAACCCCCGAACATTGTGTCCTGAGACGAGCACTTTACCCTGAGACCACCGAAGGCAACTTGATTCACATACTTATATAAAACCATATGTAGGCGTAGAGTCCTCTCTTCAGTAGAGTGATAATCCCGGACATTTTACCTTACTGTGATAAAAATCAAACGCCGAACGCCATATTGTGAGCCTACGCGCGAGATAATCGATAGGTGGCCCCCCCAGCGACCATCAAGTCGATACTGGTTCAACGACTTGTGCCGGGAAGGGATGCCTAGGGGTCTTTTGTCATTCATTTTCTCAAAAAAATATGTATACTCGTATCTAAGGGCGCCGCGCGAAACAGATATTACAGTCTCATCTAATATGATTCGACGTGGAGGTCGGGGTACTTATCCTGGCCGGCTGTACTGAATTTTTTTTTCTTCCCTTAAGTGATTTCCCGCTATTCTCTCACGTAAATGCTGAAAAATGGAACCCCTGCCTTCTATTGGCGCTAAAGCAAGGGAGGAGCGACTGATTTAGTGTTAACTAACTACATTGCTTCACCACTAAATAAAATTGTTTATACTATTCGCAATAAATGTTTTTAGCAACTGCTTTTTGGTGCGAATTCGAATCGAACCAAGCATTTCAGGCGTTGTCTAGACACAATGTTCCTGCCTAAAAAATGTAAGCAGTGAATAGTCGGGGCATCACTTGTTGTCTTGTTGACACCTATCCAGCCGTTCTAAGGCGCTGCCTTACACGGGCGCTAGCTGTGCAGGTGAGGCGAAGAGATTAAGGTCGTTCGACCATAAACATTTTATCGCACAATTTTAACACGTGTATAATTAATTATAAGCTATAAATGGTGATTCATTGATTTCAAATCCTTACGGTTTACGAGTTATGAAGGGTCAAACTTGATATTTTATTATTTTTGCGTACTATCATCAAGGTAAAGTATTTAATGTGTGGGAGCAAAATTTAGTATAACCAGATATTCACAAAATGAAATATTTATTATAATATTAACAATAATGATATTAATATTATAAATGTTTCATTCTGTACACCTCAAATGAATGTCTAGTTATACTAAATTTCAGCCCTATAAATTAATTACTTTACCTTATCAATAGTACAGTAAAAGAATAAATGTCAAGTTTGACCCCTTATAACTCGTAAACTCTAATGAATTGAAATCAATGAATCACCATTTACAGTTTATAATTGTATACTTGCTAAAATTGTGCAATACATTTTTGATAGTCGAATGGCCTTAAATGCTCTGTTAGCAGGGAAGGGTCATAATACAAAAATATAAATAAAAGGCGAACGACGTGGCCAAATTCCAACCTATTGACCCATTAAAATAATTTATTTTTGCACTCAGACTAAGGAAGTGTTTATCTTCACAACTTTTGTTCTAAGAATTCACAGGCAGTTTTTGCTCTGGGTTTTGGTGGTGTCACATTACATTTATTTGTCGATTGAAATATCAGAAATCTACTAAATAACCAGTGAAGTATAAAAAGCAGACGTATGCTTTGGGATGTGAAAAATAAAAACTATCATAACCGATTGCTTGTGTACAAAGAGTGGTCCCAGCTCTCTGAAAGTGCTAAATAAATAAACTTTTTTTTTTCTTCAAAATTATTATACATTATTTCTACATTTAAAAATGTGTATTTAAAACCTATTATCATTTTTAATGTTCTTTATACTTAACATGAGTTTTCTTCATATAAATGGTGAAATTCACCGTAAGATGACCTTTCCAAGTAGATGTTATTTGCTTGAGAGCTAGTCGTTTAGGTCCGTCACCTCTACTCAAAGTGTAGTATGTCTGTGTACCGAGCTAAGGGTTCCAAGTTCTATTCTCGGCATGGCTGGAAAAAAAATCAATGGGGGATCTCTTTTCACAGTGGTGAATTTACGGCTGTAGGGTGGATGTTGTGTCTGTTCTAGATTTATTTTAGTTTATAAGTCGCAGTCGGTTCAAAAAAAAAGTTCACGTTAAATACCTAAAATAAATTAGAAATGAACCAATTTTTCCGTTTCGCTTTTTGTAGTTTATTAACAATTGACTGCGTTCACGATTCCTTGACAACTGTCGCTTCTTGTATTCGCCCACGCAGGACAATCGCGTCAATTCGCTCGTCTCGCGCCGCGCCGCTAACGTTTTATTATTATTATTAGCACCGCGTCTTACTACCCGTTCGGGTTGTACGCACTTACGCTAATGTGTAACGGTAGGGTGATTGTGAGATGAAATGAAGGACCTACAGTTTAACGTGGAATCCGAACCACGGTGGAGGCCTGGCATTCCCCACATTCACAAGATGTCTTGTCAGAGGTGAAGGAAGGGTTTGGTAACGCTAACGTTTTATCGCTCACGTAGGACAATGCCTAAAAGTTACTAGATCTACTTTTCACTTATTCATCCACTGATGTGTGTGTTTTTAAAGCTATTATTTTGCCAGACCATGTAGATTCTGACCTCTAATGATGATTCGTTTCATCAGAAAAGGGTCGGCATAGCGTAAAGTTCGTTCATGGTAACTTAGAACGCGTACGTTATGCCAATTGAAAAATTATTAAACATAATGTAATATTTCATCCGACTTGAAAATGTGTTATGTTAGTTTGATAATTGAAATAAATTGACTTCCCTTTCCAAAATGACAGTGAGACGGATAAATACTAACCTTTGTTTTAGTAGCTTTGTAACTGTAATAAGAGACCAAAACTATCAGTGGCCGAGTATATCTTGAAGTCTAGCTGGTCGTGTGACGTAAACAAGGTCATATGTTATCAATGCATCCTTGAGGATGTCAGCATTTCCAAGTCGCAGCTCGGGACTAGGGATGGACATTTTACGGTACTTGTTTCAGATCATTGAATCCCAGCAGAAGTGTATTAGATGATGATGATATTGAGGTATTAACATATCTGGTCTACAACATACCCGGTGCTAGTGACACAATCAACCACCAATAGCTGTACTTGATAGGCGAGTGGGATAAGAAAACATTTATTGAAATTGCTATTTATTGGAACTCTGGTCCTTTGGGTAAATTAAACTGAGGTGGAAATTTTAAAACTTGATTGCATTCGTTCGTTTAAAATAGTTGTGAAATGTAACTAAATAAATAGAAGAGTTTTTTTTTTGGGGGGGGGGAGAAAAATCATGATATTCCTTTCCGAGTAACTGTGATTTATTTAGTTTGCCTATTGATGGAGAGGTTGAAGTTCGAATCTCAGCAAGGTACACTTGGGGGAATATTTTACTCTTGCCTTTTCCATCCTCGCAGTACGCTAATGCGAGTAAGTTCATAGCCCATGGATGAAGCCCTTGAATAACACGTGTGCTAACAGTCTGTAGTTTGCTTTCGAAACACTCCGGAACGTCACCTATAAAAGGACACAGCTGACTGGAAGAAGGGGGTCCTGCCAATCTGGTGCGCGTTATCTCTCTCCCATTCGTGTGTTCAGGTACGGCATGTAAGGGGTGGGGGAGATGGTGAGGCTCGTCTCAAGTAAACAAACACCCATCCCCCTACCTCCTCCCAAGAGGTTCGTTGGGGGGATTCTCAAGGTCGAGCCAATAAACTGCTTGGCTTGACTCCACTCCACTCTGTTATAAATCAACTTGCTCTCGACCACAAAGTTATTTGGCGCGAGGTGACAATGTGTCTATCTACTTGTGGAGTCGTTTGGCGCGAAAACTTTCTTCCCGCGGGTTAAAGCCCTTGTTTTGTTTGTACCGTTTCGATCCACGTTTAATTTATGGCGATTTCATTTATGGTTATTGTTTTATGGCGACACTTTTTTTTGTTAAAAATGAATCATATATTTCTTCAATATAAACATAAAGAGTTTAATCTTCTTAACCTGGGGATATCAATAGTTCTAGAATATCTGTCAAGGGTGTTTAGTAATTTAATTACAACTTTTTATCTTCATTTAAAAAGTTTGTCATATTATGCCGCTATTACAAATATTCAAGAACGGTTAATATCGCCATGACTGGTAATATCATCTACAGCACTTCACTGGACTGGTAATATCATCTACAGCACTTCACTGGACTGGTAGAGTCGTGCGCAGATATCTATAATATTAGCAAGGCGGTTAGTATTGGAATACAAGTGTGGATGGCACATAAAGTCACGAAAACCTATTTTATTCATTATTTATTTCTAAATGCTTTGCGAAAAGTCAACCAAATATATTGTAACACAATTGGTATTTTATCTGGATCTCCTTGTAAGAACGCTTACTTTGGGATGGATGTTAGTCAAAATAAATACACTTAGTGTTTTTATTTTTATTTATCAACTCTTCTTACTACCCGTTCGAGTTAAACGTCTTGGTACCAACTACACTAGTGAGCTAGGGAGTAGGAAGGTCATATTTAGAGGAAGAGTATCCGTATTTGCGTGGAGATAAAAGTGCGAAACTATTCAGAAAAAGAACATCAGTAGACCCAACCAGGATGGAACCCCTATCTCCCCTTAATCGGCAGTCTAATCTAATGCTAGAGTGGCGTCTTAGACCATGCGGCCACCGAAACAGC
Organism: Timema californicum; assembly: GCA_902141385.1. Classification (NCBI taxonomy): domain Eukaryota; kingdom Metazoa; phylum Arthropoda; class Insecta; order Phasmatodea; family Timematidae; genus Timema; species Timema californicum. The sequence continues at coordinate 10,602 of CABFOW010002258.1, read as the reverse complement.
TAAGTTTGTGTTAATAGCCCCTTAACCCATACGGATAATTGAATTCATTTTTACGGTTATTGTATGAAAGCTTTATTTTTTTAAATTCTATTAGTCTGTAGTGACGTGCGTTTGTGTTTTGGATTTGTAAAATAATATATCATCGTTGGATGCGGATATCAGATCGTGAATGCGGATTTAGGCCTTGCGAGTGGTATTTTGGTCATCCGCGTGGGACTCTTAACACTCGGCCACCTGCGCGCGCGCGACACACGTGGGATCCCCGACCTTGCTATCATCCGACAATGGCTCTGTTACACAACATCTCATCATCACTCCGTCCCATTCATTGAGAAGTGAGGCCCGTGGCACAGGAGGTAATAGGACCCCCTCCCACCCCTATACCCCCCTTTTTCAAACCATGCGGAACAATCAAGCTATCAGCCTGGTTCCCGCCATCTTCCGGGGGTGGGGGGAAGAGACCAATGGGTATCGGGAAAGAATGGCATAAGTCAAGTTTATCTCGGCGCACTCAAAATAAATTGATGCTTATATTGTTACCAATTAAAGATAAACTTAGCGACACGTTTCGCTCAGGCTACACGCTTATAGTAGAATTCTGGTAGAAATAACAGTATCTAATAACTACAAAAGCTACTAAAGCAAGTTTAATATATTCATACTTCAAGTCACGGGATCTTCAGTTGACACGTTTGATATATTATAAAGTAGTAAAATGATACCATTGTTGATAATAAAATATATGTTTTTATTTTTTAAACCGTTCTTCCTACCATAATCCTACTATAGCAATGAAGGCCTATATTGCTACATTTTTACTTGCTATGGCCAAATAGTTATAACACCTTTTTACAGGACACACAATTATTATTTCCTACCACAGCATCTTTCTATCTGTCCGAGTTGTACGTGCATTTTAATTAGGCTAGTAATAAACAGTCTGGAGAGGAAGTTATAGAGCGGGAAACTATTTAGGGAAAAATACCCTCAGTATATTCCAACCGGGATTTTACAATTGTAGACCTTTCCCTGGGCCTAGATCCGAAACGGTTTTGTAGATTTTTTTCACACTTTATATTTAGATGATATATGTATGGGCTATATATACCTCGAGACTTTTTTTTTACGTTATCCCATCAATTACAGGTAGTTGACAGATGAGTGATTTTGAAAATTAGAAATATTTGGAAAATAGTTATATTTTGATTAGAATGGATATCTAGGTGATTTTCTATTTGACAAATAACTTGACAAATAGCTACTACAACAAATTTGTTCAAAATTGTGAGCTGTGGACTATTTTACATTATTTTAATAATGTATGTTTATTTTTATTAAATAAGTTAGTTCAAGGTGAGAATGTGGGGGACGCGAGATAAGATCAGTATTTTATCAGAACAAATCAGAACTAGTTTATTAGTGCATCTTTTCGGTCGTTTATTAATTTGATTGCATATATTAAGTTAGGTTAGGAATCAAATATTCAGGTATGTCACTACTCAAACATGTATTAAATATAGCCCCATCTAAATATGCAAAGGCTTTTGACATAATAATATGTTAATTAATTTTCTTTTTTTTCCCTTTTTAAGATAAAATTTAAAAAACACCGGTGTTGATGCGGTGAATGCTTTGGTAAATAACTAAGGTGTGAGAGTTTGGATAAATTAACACTAATACCCTGAACACAAATTTCTTATTCAACGATTATTAGAGCGCTGTCGGGGTCAAAGAGATGCCGTTCTTTTGAGTGCGTATCGATGTTGTACGGTTGTCCTTCTTGCATTCAGACTAATAATATCCCGGACTAATGTTTTCCTCCTACACCGGCTTACCTCAGTTACGGACTCAATCATCATGAATGAACAAATTATTGAACGTTTAATGTATTATTAAGGAAACGTTTCGACATTCTAAAACGCTATAAATTTTGCATCATCTTGTTGTAGTTCCTTTGCCGCGACGAATAGTCTTTTTTTTTTGTATGGAGGAATCCAACATCTTCCTTGGTTATGTCTCTTATATTTAAAATAATAATAGAGACCCAAATCCCCCCCTCGTAACTCAAGTCATTAAACGTTATATTAATAATTCATGTCGGTGACCTGGCGGTCTAGGGGGTAAGGAGTCAGACTTCTATGCTGGCGGCCGGGGTTCAATCCTCGGTCCCAGCACGGATTTATCTGATTACCAAACCCTTCCGTCACCTCTGACAAGACGTGTATTAATCACAACTTGTGAATGTGGGGAATGCCAGGCCTCCACCGTGGTTCGGATTCCACGTTAAACTGTAGGTCCTCCATTTCATCTCACAATCACCCTACCATTATACATTAGCGTAAGTGCGTATAACTCGAACGGGTAGTAAGACGTGGTAATAATAATAATAATAATAATTCATATTGGATATTCTCAAAGCCCGAAGAAGATGCTTGCAGACTAGATAGTACGAGACTGATTGAAATTTTGTCACTTTTGCATAACACCGTGTGTGAAACATGTGACAACAAGTTACTGATCAATTTGTAACTTCAATCACAGTTGAATAGTTCCGTTGGCGAAAGGCCCTTCTTTCAAACGTTCTCTTTTAAGTTCGATAACCTACTAAAATATTTTTGACATCCCTCCCTCCCCTCCTCAACAATCTAATGTGCAATGTAAAAACACAACATTTAAAAATAACTCGCGGCATTCAGTCATTCATTCATAATGACCCTAGACTACGACAAAAAAAAAAGAGGTCGTGTTTAACTTCTCCCCATTCCTCTCCCCTTCCATCCTGTCTATGGAAACTGACGACGAAAAGAACGTTGCAGAAAGAGAGGACGACAAAATAAGCCGCATCTGCATGTGTTTTGTATACACACACACACTTCTGTGCAGTTGCGGCTTAAAGCCTAGAGGAATACGTTACGCTCGTATTTTGTTTACTTCCCCTTGCCCCCCTCCACTTTCCATTCCCACCACACCCCCGCTATCCCCTCCCTAAAGGAAGACTCGACCATGACCTACACTAATATTTCTATGAGCAAAGAATTTAAAGTATCGGTTCACATAAAAAACAAAAACAAAGAAGAAAGCTATTCAAATGGGATTTAATTTCATATTGTAATTACTATTGACACACTTCATTCTTTCAAAGTTTTTTATTGTGTTTTAATGACTTGAAGACTTTAACCTTATTGTTTATATTATTAACAACAGGTTTTATAGATAATAGTCTAGCTATTGACCTTGGAGGAAAAAAACACTTTTCACTACGCGTTGTTGAAAACGATCTCTTTATTATGTAGGGTTTTCCTAAATGATTATCCACTCTCCCTCCGCGAAAATTCGGGTTCACTTCTTATAAATTCAACCTTCCCTATTCCTAAGCCATTAGCGTAATTAGTACTTAAGTGTATAAACCGAACGGGTAGTAAGACGCAGTGCTAAATACATTATGTATGGTCGACCTCGGTGGTCTTGGGGTAAAGTGTTCATGACCCGATTTTCATGGGTTCAAACACAGCCATGGTTGACGAATTTTTCTTGAGCTATAAAAATCCAAAACACAACTTCCTTCGGATGGGAATTAAATTCGACAGTCCCATGCCATGTAGATTGTGGTATGTAAAAGAAACCTGGAGGTATGTGAAAACACCTTTCCCAGAAAATTGGTAGGCCCTTTAACTTAGATAATTTTAAAATTTGTGAGAATATTCTTGTCACCCCATAGACAACCCCCCCCACCACCTCCACCCATATCTCCCGCTTAATCTCATTAATTCCAACAAGTCTCGCTCTCAATTAGCTCCGGTTAATGATGTTAAACTTTCAATGTGCACATATACAAACCATTTTCTGAGCGGAATTTTATTTTTCCAACTAACATTAACTATTCACAAAACACGATTAAAATAATTCCCCCGCGAATGTGCTTCTAATATTTTGAAGCAGCTATAAGCCTAAACTGTTTTTAGTAGGAACGACTGTCTGTAAGGCCTTTCAGATGTTTCTTCCTACAAATATAGGTGTGTATACTTATCTTCGCGATAGTTTTCATTATTATTCCAATACAAATCTCTCCGAAATAGGTACGAAAACATTGACCGTGTGTTCGGGGAATCAAGCTATTATTTGAAAATGAGCTCCCCCCCCCCCC
>CABFOW010002257.1:66582-108406 GCA_902141385.1 Timema californicum | reverse complement strand
CTCATGGAGGCGGACGTCGGGACGCGGTGGACGCTGGACGAGTTCCTCAACTCCCCCTGGATGGCCCGGGCGCCCGGACTGCTCCAGCTGACGCCGGACGAGGAGGGGGCGTTGTCCACCGCCCTCGACAGTCGCAGGAGGCGGGACGAGACCGCCCCTCGGAGAGAGGCGGTGGAGGAGAGCGACGATACGGAGAGCCGGGGGCGGGTCCCGGTGGGTCCGATTGCGAGCGCAAGGAGAAGTTTGAGCGAGGGGGACGTCAGAACTTAGTTTTTTGTTTTTTTACGAAATAATTGGAGTAGAGTCGGGGGGAGCTATTGTTTTTAAAGTTAATTCCATTTCCCGATACTTATTTGGCGCATCACAAGAATTTTATTGTAAGTGCAGATAAAATAAATGGTTCGACACAATTGTCCATATTTTCTTATTATATTTTATAATTTAGAACAAAATTTTAAAAAAGTAATTGTTTAACAGTAAACTAGGCTTTAGTAAGGTTTAGGTTTTTTTAATCCTCTGGAACACACAACATTTTGAACACAATAATTGCTTGAGCCAGTTTTGAAAATTTTCAATTTTCAGAAGTAATTTTGACATCTTTAACTAAAATTCTTGATTTTTTTTCTCTCAAATATGACCATAAAACATCAAGTTCGAACCAAATCCACCAGTTACGGCTGTGACCCCAGGTAAGGCTCAATTTTTTATTTTTGTAATTCAGGGGCAATTAAAACATAGATATCCACCAGATCTCGAGGGTAAAAAGGTTTACGATCACAGTATTTTCTCTATATGAGAAAATAAAATGATAAATCTGCGTTTTTAGCCTTCTCAAAGTGTTTGAAATCTCGAGGGGAACGTATAATTTTAGAGGGTTCAACAATAGGGCAGAAATGAGCGTAATGAATTGGTGAAGCCACAACAATATTTTGTCTAGACAAAAGACAAGCGATGAATGAAACTTTAAAAGCTCAATGCAAGCTCGGCATTCGAAGACAAACCTCCCCCCCCTTCATCGGCAGTTCAATATATCCCGAGAGTGACGCCGTAGACCATTCGTCCACCGGCGATAATAAACAATAGGCAAATAAAGAATAGTAGGTAGGAACCACGGCCGCTAGATAAATATTTGACTATTTAATCTAAGCAGCTCTGACATTTTAACTTTATTGAGTGATTAAAATGTCATGCCATAAAAACAGGGTGCTTGATATAGGAATTTCAATGAAACATCTGCAACGCGGCAAAACGCATGCTCACTTCGACATGGCCAACAGGTAATAAAAGTCAAGTTTTGGGACGATGAGTCACTGGTCGTATTATATACATTGATCATTGTCATGTCCTACTTCCCGCTGATATTTAAAACAAAGTAACTACTAGTGACATCTCTTCCAAAGATACGATACTACTTGAAGGTTAATTTAGTTGATCGAACATCGACTAACGACATCTCTCGTAGAAACTTTATACTATTTAATGTTGCTGGTAAACACAACCATGTAAAATGTAAAAACATAACAATGCTTTTATTTTTTGGATCATAATTTTTGGTCAACAGATTGGAAAATAGTCCCCTGGTTATTATTAAAAAAAATATTTTTAATATATGAAGTTAAGAAATTAAAACAATCAATGACATTTTTAAAATTGATGAGATAAAGTAAAACTATTACAAATAGTGTATCTATCTATTTCAATAAATATATTTGAGAGCCTGGTACGCTATGGTGTTAATATCTATAAAACCGAAACACAAATTAGAACCAATGTTGGCTATGTTGTAAAGTTCAACATGGCGTTACGAACGTTAGGTAAATTTTGTGGTAAGTTAAATCAGGTTTATATATTATTAACTTCTTACACCATTTACAATTACAATATACTTCGATTACAATAAAATAAACGCAATTGATTAGAAATTGGTTTTGAAGGAATTTTAGATCTTTGTTGATCAATTACATATTCGATCTTTAATTTAAGTTTCAACAACTTAACTACAACAAATTTTATTGAAATGTTCATATCTATAATCGTATGAAGCTTTTTGATACTATTTGGTAGATTATAACTCGAGTTGGTGATATCGGTAAAACGAGTAACTCTGAATAACATACAAGGCTTAACTCTAATGCAGAGATGAGTTTGAGAGGAACAGACATTGCACCCGACCCTACCACAAAGATTCACAAAAAAGACAGGCCTTCACTTCTAAGTCATATTAAGTATGAACATCTTATAGCTGGTATATTTGGGGGCGTAGCGTCGACTGTTCTCCTACATCCTTTGGACCTAATTAAAGTGAGGCTTGCTGTGACCGATGGACGGACAACAACACCTCAATACCACAGTCTTTGGAACGCCGCCACGACCATCTTCCGTCAAGACGGGGTTCGAGGGCTGTATAGAGGAGTCACTCCGAATGTGTTTGGAGCCGGCAGCTCTTGGGGACTCTACTTCCTGTTTTACAACGCCACAAAGACTTGGGTCCAGGGCGGCAACACCAAGAGAGCGCTCAGTCCCGAGACGCACATGTTGGCAGCGACGCAAGCAGGGATCTTGACTCTCGCCGTGACTAACCCCATTTGGGTGGTGAAGACGAGGTTGTGTTTGCAGTACAGCGAGCTCGACCCGAGTAAGATACCGGAGGGCAAACGCTACTCTGGCATGACGGACGCTCTTTTCAAGATCTACAAACACGAAGGTGTTCGCGGGTTGTATAAAGGGTTTCTTCCTGGTATCGTAGGGACGTCGCATGGGGCTCTTCAATTCATGGCGTACGAAGAGATGAAAAATAGATACAACCAGTACAAGGGTTTCCCCATCGACACCAAGCTCACCACGGTAGATTACCTGACCTTTGCCGCCCTTTCGAAACTCTTCGCGGCAGCCACGACCTATCCATACCAAGTGGTACGTTCCCGCCTGCAAAACCAACATCGCACCTACAACGGCTCCTGGGACTGTATCAGGCAGACTTGGACGCACGAAGGGGCGAGAGGGTTCTACAAAGGCCTCAGTGCTAATCTCTGGCGGGTCACTCCCGCCACAATGATAACGTTTGTGGTTTACGAGAATGTGTCTTATTTCTTGCTTTCGAATCGAAGGCAATGATGATGAGCAGTTACTTTAAAGTACCTGAGCTTAGCCCGTATTGCATAAAAGTCGGAACAAGGACCGTAACGAACATTTTACTGGTACCGTTTATCGTTATTTTTATATAAATTGGTATCTATAAAAAGTGACAGCTGCAGGTCATATGACTTGACGTGTTTATGACTACATGAAAGTAGTTTCAATAGCTCCTAAATACCTGCTTTGGTAGCTAGTTCTACATACTCTTAAGGTATCATACTCACAATAGACTAACCTGCAGACCATAATTCAAATCCTGGTTAGGCGTTCCTAGACTTTTTCCCTTATTGGTTTTCCACTCTCCCTCTGTGCAAATGTGGTCTACACTTCCTCATCCCTAACTCAATGAAATCACACGTTTGTGTACAACCTGAACAGGTAGTAAGATGCGGTGCTACTAAAAAGAGAGCTGACTTTAGTAAATGTTAGTTCCACCTACGATGAGACTGAAACACATCACAAAGACCGTAAACCAGGTCACATGTTATTACAAGTTTATATTGGTCTGAAGGGCCTCTATACGAGTTTTAGTGCCAGTTTGTATTGAGACTTATTGCGATGCATGTTGCGTCTATTTATATGAGTTAAAACTGCCATAAGGTTGTCAAACCAAGGATCAACTAATTGTAGAAATAAACAACTCGTCCTGCTTAAAGTTTGAAATGAGTTTATTATTTCACATAAAATACATCCATTCCTAGTATGTGTGTGTATACATATTTATAGACCATATTTAACTGACCTATATGTGATTATATTTTTAAGAAAATTCTTTTTCTAGTCTTTTTTATTTTTAAAATTCCTGTCACTTTATTTGTTCATCTTTGTGTGTCCTATTATTTAATTTGACATTTTCCTCTTCTCTTTGTGATTTTTATATTTTGTGTAATTAGGACTTTTAGTCGTCCATTTTGATATTCCTGTCTAGCGTGGATGGCTCATAGGTAGATCTATAGCAGGTTAGATCAAAGGTCATCCATCGGCTCATTTTCCTTTTCCAAGTTTCAGTTTTCAACAATTATACTCTTGGACTAGACCCCTTATACTCAGCTTTAACAGTTTTAATATATTTCCCAACTTCTTTTAAAATGATGTTCTGTCCATTGGGGTCAATTGAAGGGACAGTTTGCGGATAATTAAGAGACTCTGCAATTTTAATAAAATCAGTGTCCCCCCTTTTTTTTTAATTGCAAGAAGTTTCTAACTAGATATATATGTAACACATAATTAACCAGTATGTAATAATACTTTTAATTATTTTGGTACACTAAGAACTTTACTTTTATCAATATGATTATCTATTGCTATTTAAAAATATAGTAGACCTACTTGAATAGTTTCGTTATAGTTGGGGGTTACATATTTAGAGTATCACCGTTTAAAAATATGTGTGATTAATGATCATTAGTTGTGTTCATGTTACAGAGTATTTATAAAATTGTTATTTTTTACAAACAATCAAGTTCTTTATAAATGGTTGATATTATCTAGATTTTCAGACTGATAAAAAATAAGAAGCACAAGTTTAAAAGAATGAATTAAAATGTTGATGAAAGATTCTAAGTTGTAATCGTGAAAGTGTTGGACAAATTATTCAACAATGGTTTTATGCTTTTTTGTAGTAAATCTCATTTAGTAAAAAATAACTGATTTTTCAAAATAATATGAAGGTTTTATTGCCTTAATTGTTTATAAAAATTATATAGTAAAAAAACTGGTAAAATATGTGTGTTACTTTTCATTTACTAGTAATGGCATCCATTAAATTTCAAATGGTTATAAAACTTGCATTTGTTTATTTTTTTCAATTAGGTAAGTATGTAACATACACTTGATTCACAACTTACAAACTAATTTAGTTTAGAACAGACACCTCATGTCTCCAGGCCGGGCCAAATTGTCCATAATTTTTTTGACAAAGTTTCTTTAAACCAGTATGGAAATAAAACCAGGTAGTTTTAACTTCGCTTGTATTAAAAATCAATGTATAAAAAGTGCTGGGATCTGCGCTAATTATATTAGAAATGCTGTAGCGTGCTGCGCGTCTTAGTGAATGGTGTAGCGCACCACAGAAAATAAACTAATTGGTAGCACTTCTCTTTGAATTGGTCAAGATAGAATCAAAGTAAATATTTTTTTCCCCCCAACCAGGTCTTACTACCTGTTCAGGTTATACTAATTACACTAATGAGTTAGGCAAGAGGAAGGTTATATTCTTAGTAAGTGTAGCTACATTTGCATGAAGGGAGATTGAAAAATCACCTTCATTACATTTGACCAAGATTCAAACTTGGATCTCCCTCTCGCCTCTGTGTAATGGACTGAAGAAAGGGTAAAACAAGCTAAGGATCCAGGGTTCGATTCATGGCATGGCTGGAAGATTTATCACTGGTGAAATGTTGGTTTCTTCCTTCACAGTGATGAGCTAACAGCTGTGTGTTGTGCCTGTACTAGGCTTAATTTAGTCGATAAGTCATGTGCTGAAAAAAATATTTGGTTCGGAAAGTGCTCATTAAATACCTCAAATAATAAATATTCACATTAAATGGTAAATTAACATTCTGCAGTCAGATGGTCGGGATTATCCTATAAATAATAAAAAAAAAATCAAAGAAAATAATTGAATTTATTTTTTCCGAATTCTCGAATCTCCTTAAATATTCCAAGATTGGAGAGGTGCCCGTCCATAAAATGAATGCAACAAAATAGTCTGAATAAGACCCTCTAAAGCCAAGGGCCTGCGACTACGCAATAAACTGAAAATTAGAGCGTTCATGGTAAGTTTCTCGCAACATTGCAATGTGTGACCCACTCTCAAATCTGAATCATGACTCTCAAACACATGGGAGTGTGAGGACCCACAAAGTGCACGGGAGGATCCTAGTGACGACACAAACATCACAACCAGTATTTACAATCTGACCTATGAGACGGACAGAAAGAGGAAACTAGACATGATAAACAAGAAGAGACGCTCAAAAAACTTGAGTGAAGGCAACTGTTTTTGTAGCAAAATTTTTGTTTGGGTGAAAATGAATAAAATATTGCTTCTATACAAACATAGCTTTCTTCATACTGTGATATCAACGGTTATTGAATAACAGTCATGAGCATAGTGGCATTAGTTGGCAAACTTTTTAAACGAAGAGAAAAAGTTGTCATTAAATTCCAGTACACCCTTGACAGATATTCAACAACTGTTGAGGTAATCATGTGTGAAGAAAATTAAACTCTTATGTTTCTATAGAAGCAATATTTGATTAGTTTTGACAAAAAAAAAGTTTTGTTATAAAAAGTGAAAAACCCCCGCCCTTTTCTTGCATTCACTGTGTCCCCACCTTAAAAGATTTAATCAACAAAGTCTATAGGAATAAACTAATACCAGTTTTGTTTTGTCGCCGTGTTTTACTACTCGTTTGGGTTACATGCATATGTACTAATAACGCTAATGTGCTAGAGATGAGGAAGGTTAGATTTAGAGAAAGTGTACACACATTTGTTGTGGAGGAGGTGTGATAAACCAATTAGGAATCACCGCTCCCCCCTCCTCAATATCTGTATTGAACATCAATATTCACATCCTTAGTGGCCCAGTCTGTTGCGAGAGTGATGACTTAAACTATGTGACCACTGAAGCTGGTAATACCAGTATTGATAGATTTTAAAACAGACAGCTCACAATTTCTAAACTCACATTTAAGACTAAATATTATTATTATCAGCACCGCTTCTTACTACCCGTTCGGGTTATACGCACTTACGCTAATGTGTAATGGTAGGGTGATTGTGAGATGAAATNCCGTTCGGGTTATACGCACTTACGCTAATGTGTAATGGTAGGGTGATTGTGAGATGAAATGGAGGACCTACAGTTTAACGTGGGATCCGAACCACGGTGGAGGCTTGGCATTCCTCACATTCACAAGATGTCTTGTCAGAGGTGAAGGAAGGGTTTGGTAATCAGATAAATCTGTGCCGGGACCGAGGATTGAACCCCGGCCGCCAGCACAGAAGTCTGACACCTTACCACCAGGTCACCTACTTTAAGACTAAAGTTCGGCTAAATGTTCTCATCCACTTCCTATTATCTGGCTAATTGGGTAACTATTATTTTTGTTGTGATTATTGCAACCACAATTATGTTTTCATTTCCAAGGGTTAGCAAGCGTGATGAACCAGTGTCACCAACATTTTAAGTGTAGAATATAACCAGCATGAAAAATAAGTCAGGGAAACATGAATTTTAATTTCAGCTCAGAGCATGTCTCATTACCTGAGGACCCCTTGGGGTGCTGGTATTACATTGTCGAGGTTGTCAACTCTGGTACAGCCGGACATTGCCCAGGAAACTTTGGCGGAATCTGATACGGGTATGTTTAATTAGTTTAGCGTTGGAGTGTTGGTATTGCGACCAAGTGGTTAGGGAGGACTGACTTTAGTGTATTTTCAGACTCGTAAAACAATCTATGGGTTATTAGGACCTGGGAGTGCAGACAAGACTTATTGAAATATTTGTGTGTGGGTTTGTCCTTTTACCTTGACACGAGCCTAATTTTTTTCTTATTTTTAATGCGAACTAAGTCAACCTTGAAAGTTAGCAGTCTTACCTTGACTGATTACATTATGACCCTATCTTATAAGGTGCACCATAGTGGAACAACCACGGTAAGGTTGACTCTTAGGGTGTGTGAAAGATACAATTCTATTTTAAATAATGATGGTTTTTAAGTTTTTGTACAAAATTATCCTCAATAATGCACTTTAAATAGAAACTAACTAGAGTAAAACTTTGCATCAATTCTTTTGTCATAAAAAATAGTAACAGAATGTGTATATATATATTTTTTTTTTGGCCGTGATAACTTATTGATCTGAGGTCAGGTTGCTAAATTTTTACTAAAATTATTTTGGGATAGGCCTTTTATAAGAAGTATGAGGGCTCCAAAATAAATTCCTAATACAACCAAATTTAAATCTAATATTTTCTTTAATCCTTGATTAATTTGAGAATTCTAAGGTTTGATCCTTAGTTTTATATGATTTGTTGTGTTAATAAATGTAAACACTTAATCACAAAAGCCTCTATTGTTTGTGATGTTAGTTCACTCTGGTGCGGTTTACCAGCCGAGACTACTGGATCCCTTGAAGCATCCCGATTACTTCAGAGTTCACGAGTTATTCACCATACGGGACCTGTTCGACGCTAGGGTGCACTTGGGACACAAAGAGGGGTCCTTGGACAACAGGATGCGCCCTTTCATCTTCGGCTCCCGCCTCGGACACCTGGTGTTCGACCTCGACATCACCGGATACCACCTGCGCCAGGCACTCAACTTCATCGCGCATACCGCCTTTAATGATGGCCTCGTGCTCTTTGTGTACCGCGGCGCCCAGAACGCGCAGCTCGTCCAACAGACCGCGAAGGAGTGCGGAGAGTTCGCACACACGAGGTTCTGGCGCGGAGGTATCTTCACGAACGCGAACAAGCAGTTGTCGGCGCCCAGAACGCGCAGCTCGTCCAACAGACCGCGAAGGAGTGCGGAGAGTTTGCACACACGAGGTTCTGGCGCGGAGGTATCTTCACGAACGCGAACAAGCAGTTGGGAGTGTCGACGCGTCTGCCCGACCTGTGCATCTTCCTGAGCACCCTGAACACTATCTTGACCCAACACGTCGCGGTGAGGGACTCGGCGAAAATGTGCATCCCGACGGTTGGTATCGTAGACAGTAATTGCAACCCCAACTTGATTACATACCCCGTGCCGGGTAACGACGACACGCCGTGCGCCGTGGAGCTGTACTGCCGACTGTTCAAGGCGGCCATATTGCGCGGAAAAGAAGAGCGGAAGAGAGTCCTCGAGGAACAAGCAAAGGAACAAGCAACGGTACAGTAGTGTTGTTTCTTCACTCATACGTGAGGGAAGGTTAATATAAACTTTAAAAACATTCTGACTGGTTTGCTTGTACAGACTAGTCAAATTAAAGTAGCCAATGTTATCACTTTTTTTTTATTAAATGTAATTAAAATACAAATATATATGTAACCATAATAGACGTAAGCTATAAACAAAGTTTCAAGACCGACCTCTTCTACTGCGAGAGTAAAGGGTTAGACCACACGGCCGCCACCGATAAGAAGACAGGTCTTGTCTTCTGCAATGGAGAGTAGAACAGGGTGTCCAAGTTCACTTTTGAAATTCAAAGTTAATCCAAATTGAATATATGAAATATGCTCGAAGCCAAATTCAAATATTTTATGTTATAATTGTTTTATGGTTGAAATCATATAATATTATGCTTAACTTTATGCACCAATATCATTTAGAAATAGAGTGGGGGGGATTACGAAACCTCAAGAAAAAGGTCACAAAGGGCGCACCCCTTGTTCTCTTGTTCTAGCAGTTACTGCCGACTCATCATTGTTACTCTTTGTCCTTTAGAAAACTTGGTGGCTGGGATAGGGTACCACTTGTAGAGAGATCTATCAGGAGTTATTTAAAGTCAAGTCCAGCAAGTGAGAGAGAGATCTATTCTGGGGTGTGGAAAAGGTCAAACATTTGAGGGATAGGGTGTGTCTGTTGTTGGCGAGCCAGACAGGGAGTAGGGTACAAGGGGTGCTAAACAAACACCTTTTAACGAGTGTCAAACCTATAGAGAACATCTAAGTAACCTAAGTAACTTTCAAGAGGTTTCAAATCTAGATAATATTTTGCAATTTCATACCTGTATTTATCAAATATAAAACACCATTTTCAAAAGAAATTAACTAATACAAAATAATTTCCATCAAAAATGTAATAAAAGTAACTATTTGATTTGCATTATATGATATCAAATAAAATAAAATTTTGAATCAATAACATTCACACACCTCTATTTATCTTAATTTTTATTAGCTTCAGCATTTTTTTTAAGCACAGCGTTTTACTACCCGTTCCGGTTATATACCTAGGTACTAATTATTTTAGTGTGTTAGGAATGAGTAAGGTTGAATCTAGAGGAGATGTACCTGCATTTGCGTTGATAGGCGGGAAACCAGGCAGGATCGAACTACAATCTCCCTATCATCAGCAGTCTAGTCTATTGCCTTAGACCATGCGGTCACCGAAGCGAGTTTTAACAATATTATAACTTATCCAAGTCTTACCATATTAGTCCAGAAATCAATATATTTTTTAATCCAAAATTATTCTAATGTGTAATTTTAAAATTTGTCGAATCCCAATATTTTAACCCATTTTCCGTCCCTAAATAAAAACGTAATTTCCATCCATCCCAACTTACAAAATAATGTGAAATAAAACATGTTCTAACTCTAATTTGATAAATCAAAACTATCACATTTCACAATTCACCTCTGTTTTTTCATTTAATCATCAATTTGGAACAACTTTTCCATTCATTCCTATTTCATCAAAGATTTTACTTAAGTGAAAAATGACTGTCTTTGATTAGAAAAAAAGAAAACAACTTACCTTCCTTTTTTAAAATGGTTTGTCACTCTCAAACAATATTCCAGATCATATTTTTCCAAGAAACATGCAATAATCGACCACATTTAATCTTTTTTATGGTAAACTAAGCACAATTGCCTTTTTGTCTTGGGGAGGGGGAGGGAATCTTGAAAATCAACTAATGTTTCATACCAAGTAAACTTGCGTAACTTTCCATTACAAATGAACCAATTCAAACAGCCACACTCAAATGTAAAAGAGAAATGATGTCATGAAAATAAAAATAATTTTTTTTTAAAAATAATATCCAAAAACAGCCTTCATTGAGAAATGTTTTGGTTATAAATATTGCAATATCAAAATTTGACATTTTAAGTTGATACAGTACAAAATTAAATTAAAAATGATATACGTGGCAGCTATCACCGTTTTGTTAATTAGATTTAAAATGTTGTAGCTTAAGTGTTTGAATGAGCTATAAGATAATTCAAAGTAAGCGCCAGCCCAAACTGTTAAAAGGAACTCAATATAAAAGATATATAAACAACATAAAGGACATTTTCTTGTGTGTCAGTATTTTTTTCATACCATTATCTCAATAATGCCTCAAATTGAATAAGTGATTTTCACATATTAAACAGTAAGATTTAAAAAATGCTACGATTAATTTTAAAAATAATTTCATTTACATTTTAATTGCTAGTAAATGTTCATCAATACGAGTGTCTCTACCAATGTTTATTGAATCTTAACATTTTGGCGATTATATTTCCCTTTGTTTACTTAACTATACATGCATCATACCAACATGATTAACTATCAATTCAAATATAAACCCATGATAGTTGTTATAATTTATGACTCTGAGATAGGTTAAGTTGTTCATTATTCAGTTAGCTTGGACGGATTCACGGCTGTCCCGCAGTTTCAAAAAATATTTGGCACCCAGTAAATGGCTCAACCTGAAACATAAAGTAACATTTTTAAAAAATAACTGGTCAGGGGTCAAACCTGAACTTCAACCTACCATGACCCATATCTATGGCTGTTTGGCCTCGACAACGACACTTTTGTATTGGACTGAATTGTGGTTAGAATCACTGCATCTTCTTGCCATTTATGTACTAATTACGTTAATAGGTTAGCGATAGGGAAGGTTGAATTTAGAGGGAGTGTACTCGCATTTGCTTTAGAGAGAGGGTGGGAAACCATTTAGTAAAAAAAAAAACACCCTCAGTACACCTGACCGGGATCGAACCGTGATCTGATCATCGCCATTCTAGTCAATTGGGGGGAGTGACGTCTTAGATCATTAGACCACCAAAGCTGATTTGTGTGTAGTCAAGGTTTTTTCCCCCCCTAAATGTTTTCTCACTCTGCCACCATGAAAATGCAGGTACGTTTCCTCTAAAACTACTTCATTGGCTTAGTTAATTTAGACGTTCAACCCAAATGGGAACCGAGATGTGATGAAAAGATCCACAACTTACTACTGGAGTGTTTGATTTAAGTAACAGTTGGACACACTTTGGTGACTGCATGGTGTAAGGCGTCACTATTGCATTATTATTAGCACCGCGTCTTACTAACCGTTCGGGTTATTACGCACTTACGCTAATGTGTAATGGTAGGGTGATTGTGAGACGAAATGAAGGACCTACAGTTTAACGTGGAATCCAAACCAGGGTGGAGGCCTGGTATTCCCCACATTCACAAGATATCTTGTCAGAGTTGAAGGAAGGGTTTGGTAATCAGATAAATCTGTACCGGGACCGAGGTTTGAACCCCGGACTCCCACCACAGAAGTCCGCCAGGTCACATACATCCTCACTATTGCAATAGAATGAACTGGCAAATACAGGAATGTTGGGGTTTGATCCTGATAAAAGTGTACGGAGAGTGGCTTTTCCTCAATGGTTTTCCATTCGATACAAATGGGGGTATACATTTCCTCTAAATTTATCCACCCCATTAGTGTAACTAGTACAAAGTCGCATAACCTGAATGAGTAGTAAGGTGCGATGCTAAAAAAATAGAATAAAAAAGGTTAAATAATTTGACAGCTGTCAACTCACACTTTGCCCACATTGGGGAAATAGACGAATATATATGCCAGCGGTATTATGGGCAACGGTGCCATCCACACCTCGGAGCTCTTGTTGGCGAGAGCGACGGCACAAAGGTGTCCACAACGCTCGGCAGTCATACGCCGGTCGTCCGGATTTACCGACTTACCGAATTTCTGTGACATACCAATCAATGAGAGAGAATTAATGTTTCATAGACATTTAATTTCTAACAAGTTCTTCAACGGGTGCAAGTGCCAGAGGCCGACTCTGGACCCGGAGGAAAGTGACGATGAAACTCACAAACCTTTGTTTTAAGTTACAGATAAAGTGTTTTGTCAGTTGAGATTCAAAGTGAATATTTTACTGGTTTGTCTTCTCTAAGTCATTTCTGTTAGTAACAAATAAGGCTGAGGAGTTGGTATTCCAAGACTCGGACTCTTTCATAAATGACTAATGTATACATATACACACACACACACCTAATCATGCTGTTCCTTTAATGGGCAGGTAATAAACTGTGCAAATAGCTAAAAAAAACAACTTCATACTTAATCCATCCTCACTATCTTTCTCCGCACTTCCCTATCCTTGCATTCTCCCTTCGCTTCAACAACATCCATACACCGAGTCATACATTCTCTTTTATTATTAGAAAACTTAATGTTTTGTTATTTATTTCGATACTCGGGACTCCTAGTTTGATCAAGCAGAAACAGTCGAAAAATATTGGTACAAACACCACAAACTCCACAGGCTTGATAACTAAAGGGAAAATGGAACTCTATTCTAATTTTGAACCTCCATAACAATGGGTCTGGTTGCAAATGTTTGCTGAACACAAAGGTACCAAAAGTTCCTAGTACAAAATCAGTCTTTGGGCCTGCATTCCCTAAAGGGCGCAAATTTGTGCCCAAGATACTCTCCAAAACTTTGCTCTATTTCTCTATTCACTAAACAAGGAGCAATGCTACTTTATTTAAAAAAAATTCTGATGAAAATGGCAGAAAATACAAATATTACTAAACTATTTTTTTAATATAAACTAGCAATTAAATTAGAGTTGGCCTATTTTTGGGTGTTTTTCAAGCAACAAAATTATCCATTATGCAGTACTTCTATTAATATTGGGTTAAAACAAAATTTAAAAATGTATTGAAGCTTCAGAACAAGTTTTAAATATATACTTACAGACCATCTTTAGTGACGAGATATCTTTGAATCTCAAGTAATATTCCACAGCATTGTATTATTGTAAAATGTAACAATACCAGGTACGTAAAGCTTTGTTACCATTCTAGATCAATCTAGACGGAAACAGATTGTGTGCTGTCTTGCAAGACATATTTAATTTTAACTTCTTTTAGCATTAAATGAAGAACAGTTTACTTTCCTGAGGCATTACAATAATATACCTCCATTTTAAATTTATCGAAATTACATAAATGTTACATTTACTCTTGCTTGAGTAGGCGCAAATAAAGGACGCAATGTATTCTCAAACTGCGCCTGTTATTTAAATGAAACCAGGTCTTGGTGTTGTCAGGACAGTCTTACCTCGTTGGCTTTCCCGGTGAAGCTTTCCGCAAGAAAGTTGGTGAAAACTGGCCCGGGGCAGAAAAGGGTCACGTCCAAGTTTTGGCCGTGTTTTTCATTTCGCAAACTGTTCAGATAGCCCTGTAACAATTACATTAACTATTGTCAACATCCCCGCCAAAAAGGGAAAATTTCAAATTCCCCTAACTTTGACTCGAGTCAGAGAATATGCGTGTGTGTTACCAAGAGTAGAACAATTAATGTCCCTTAGTACAACGTTTCCTAAACTTCTGTCAGTCTCGTCGTACTTGTAACATGGGATAGCCAACGTACTTTGTCCGACTCTTCATAAACAATGGAAAGTAATACCCGCAATGCAACAGGGCTGAATTCATGCCTAGGTTAGTGACTGTTCAGGTTGAGTGGTTTTCTAGACTTGGAGAATTGGCACGTCAATGGATCACCAAGTCTAGAAAAACACCCGACCTAAATCTTTTAGGAAGTTGCGTCGTCGCACGTTTCTCACTCATTCCTTATGAATTCCGATAGAATGAAACCTAGGTCGGGGAAGTGGGCCGTAACGGCAGATGTTGATCATGAGGCAGCCATTACCTCTGTCCAGTGGCAGTAATGTAAATTGTGAACTGTGTTCATATTTTTATTGTAAAAGTCATATTGTGTTTGTTCCATTCTATGTGTTTCTATCCACCTCTCCTGTACCTTCTTAGGTGACCTGGTGGTCTAGGGGGTAAGGTGTCAGACTTCTGTGCTGGCGGCCGGGGTTAAATCCTTGGTCCCGGCACAGATTTATCTGATTACCAAACCCTTCCTTCACCTCTGACAAGACATCTTGTGAATGTGGGGAATGCCAGGCCTCCACCGTGGTTCGGATTCCACATTAAATTGTAGGTCCTACATTTCATCTCACAATCACCCTACCGTTACACATTAGCGTAAGTGCGTATAACCCGAACGGGTAGTAAGACACGGTGCTAATAATAATAATAATAATCCTGTACCTTCTTTATAAATAATAAAAATACCTCAAAGTGAAAAGGTGTTTCCCTTATAGAGATACAACCTAAATATTTGTTAACTATACACGATTTAAACCTTGCCGCCTAGAGGACGGTAAAAGATTTAAAAACAATTTTCCACTTTAGAATTATACATATTTTTAAAAATTTGTAGTTTTACTCTAAACTTAGCTTTCCCAATTATTCCAATAAAAAAATAAAAATAATGTGATTGTTTCAATTGAGTTAAATAGAGGCTTGGAGGTAATGTCAAAAATAGTTTGAATAGTCAGGAAAGGGGACAAAAGCTCTTGATTTGGCTGCGGTGGGCTAATTGGTATGAACGATAAATTTGCCTTTCGTAATCTCTATTCAGGTATATATATTAAATTTCCTTTGGGGTGATTGTGCAATAATATTTTTAAAGTAGATTAAATAAAACCGTCTATTTGATTGCCGGTCCTTAATTGTGATTTCTTAAAAATATTTTTTCTCGTCCAAATTTTGGGAACAACCATTTTCCCGAAGTTTGGGATCCCGCACAGCCCTAAGAAAACAATTAATATAAACGTTTTTTGTATTTCCCAGCATAATGGTCACACCCTGTTTTTCAGTCTTGAGTTTTTATATTTATTACCAATAATGGGGGGAGGAGGGGGGGATGTTTCTCATGGTAATATATCACAAGCAGACGTTAACTAGTTTAGCTCACGCGGGAACATACGAGTACTATCATGTGACTGATTTCGTCTGCCTGCTCATTCTCCTCTACAAACCACACAGATCGGCTGGGTGCGCGATAAAAATTACCAGTTGTGTAGACCTTGAGCTTATTATTTATTAGACTCGCCACACTGTTCCAGCCGCACCCAAGGAATGAAGGGACGGAGGGGGGAAATTCCTCTCTTCGTTTTCTCGTTCAGTTTATTTATAGACGAGTGCACTGGACTGGCCAGTACAGTCCCAGCGTGCTACAAAATATACTTTGGAATTTGGTGTTTTTTCTATGAAAAATGTTAGGCAGCGTATATAATACAAGAACAGTTTTTGAAAGGATAATTTTAGGAGAAAAACATCCCATTATATTCGGACCAATACAGCAAGGAGAGGAAGAAGAATAATTCACATAATGGTCGCACCCTACCTTTCCCCCCAATAACCAAGCATAAAAAATCATGAAATCCAACTTGTTATTTAACGAAACCATATAATTTTATTTCCACAAATCATGTTCTTTAGCAATTAGAAATTCACTCGTGCTTAGTGTTTCTACTTTCTATGTTAAGTTTGTTTTGAAAATAAATGTCGCACTCACATGGAGGGCGTGTTTGGTGGCGGTGTAAGTCCCGGAGAAAGGAACCCCTTGCACCCCAGCGATGCTGGACGTCGCCGCGACGTGACCCGCACCCTTCTCCAAGAAGTAGCGCACCGCTATGCGCGTTAGGTGAATCACACCAAAGACGTTCAGGTCGAACATCTGCCTGTCTACTTCTAGTTCCACCTCCTCCCAGACGCAGCGCTGCGAGCGACCCGCGTTGTTCACCAACACATCCAGCTGGGACAACACAAGATCTCGATCACAACTTAGAGGTGAGGGTTGGTCTTCCACTTTGCCTTTGATCAGATCCGGCGCCGGGGAAATAGCAGAGATTCAGTTTTTCCCTTTAGTTTAGTCAAGAGATTTTAAGTTTGTGTTCCAAAAATAGGGCACATTGGTACACACAAAACTTAACCTAGTACAACAACTCCATGGTGCGAGCCCACAATCGAGCTATACTGATAGAGTGGCTGCTTTCGTTAGTGATGATAGTGCCAACATTTGTGAATAGAAGATGTCATGTGGTCAGCACAACAAACCCTCCAGCTGTTAATCTCAGTTTTATAGATCGGAGCGGCTTAGTTTGACCTGGTTAGTACTAATTCACAGACATTTTGTAAGCGTCAGGGGTCGAACCCCGGACCTCTGAATCTGTAGCCCTGAACTCCAAACCCTATACTGCAGAGGCGATCTCTAGTACAACACCTAAACGTTATAATAATAACAAACAAATTTAGTATTCGGGTAGTGGTTAATGCTCTTAGATAAGCAAGGTTATTAGCACTTAAGAACATAATTAGAGTGATCTCCTAAACACTCGTGCTGTGTGAAGACTAAGTTATGACTTAAACATGATTCAAACTAAAGGCCTTATTGCTCTTGGACTATAAAGACAATATTTAGACGAATACTAGAATAAAGGTACCGCCTGGAATCAAACCAGAGCCCCCTCATACCAGTAGTCGGCCGAGCGGACACCAGAGCTGACCTTGCCGAAATATTGAATGACCGTGTTGAAGGCAGCCTGGTGGTCACCGTACGAAGTCACATCGAGGGGCAGAGTTAGAACATCCGTAGGCTCCAACAGTTTACCAACTTCTGTAACACACACAAGGGATAGGACCCTTGAATCCTTAAGGATATTTTGAGGATTCATGATACAAAAATGGTATTAATTTGTTAAAATCTTTTTAATTAAAATTTGTTTTACAGCCCTAATACTGCTTATTGGTGGTTTTGTCCCAACATAATTATGGTATAAACTTAACGACCAGAACCCAGACACTTAACTCAATGGATTAATGTTGTAATAGACAATACATTTTGTTCATTTTCCCCTCCTCTCAAAGTTTTGGAATTGAATTGGAGATTCGATACGCCTAGGTACAATGAAGCTGGGCAAATGTGAACTAGTGTATTTGATACTCTACGTGGAACATGTTATTCCTCCTGAAGAACTGCGGTAAAACGAAACCCAGATACGAGATATCGGATAGTGAGGGTTGGTCCTTGTCACCTCCTTGTGTAGTGGCAGCGTGACGTCTCCCTCCCCCCCTCTAATTTCTTACCAAGACACTTATTCCTGACTCTATCCAGCTCCTCTTCCCTACGAGCGGATAAGACCAGCTTGACTCCATGACGAGCAAGCTCTATGGCGAGATGTTCCCCGATACCACTGGAGGCGCCAGTCACCCAGACCACCTTGCCAGCAAGCGCACCTGGCACACACACATAACAGTTCGCTGTGGGAACAATTTAGGTAAAGGTGAAGAACCTACACCAAAACTTTACAAAAAAAACGTACCCACTATTAGTTATCCATGTTGTGTTGTCATCCGTAAATTAATTATTATGTACAGGAATGAAGTTGATTTTTTTAAATTTTTAGGAAGGGAAAAAAACCCAACTTATTACTGCAACATTTTTTTTATAAATTTGCAGATTTATGATTCATTTAGTGCGGGGAACATGTAAAAAATACTGATCGGAACTTAAATTATGATATTATGTTAAAAGAAAGAGTATTTTCATCACAATAATTTCTCTATATTTTGAATTTTTTCTGAGCCGAACGCACACAGTTCTTAAAAAATAGTCCACTACTTTATAAACTTGAGGAACAGGTCGGGTGAGCACGCTACTGGACAAAACGGTGTTGAAAGAAACCAAGTCATTGACTTAAAGAGAGTTTCTTATAACATGTGCACTTAGCTCTATACCCATCGCCACACCATAAGCGGCCATCTTGTTCCTTTCCTCACCAAGCGGTGTATCCCCACTACAAAGGTTGGCATGTTAAGAAATTATTATTATTATTATTATTATTATTATTAGCACCGCGTCTTACTACCCGTTAGGGTTATATGCACTTACGCTAATGTGTAATGGTAGGGTGATTGTGAGATGAAATGGAGGACCTACAGTTTAACGTGGAATCCGAACCACGGTGGAGGGCCTGGCATTCCCCACATTCACAAGATGTCTTGTCAGAGGTGAACATGTTAAGAAAAAACATGTATATTGCGATTCGGTTTCTTTCAGCGACCAGCAAATCAATTCTTCTATGAGAGTAAATGAATGAGTCGCAAGCAATGTGAGGTTTACCGTTTAGAACACTGTTTTGAAGGACGGAGTTTGACCCTGGGTTAGGTAGTTTTGTATTCTTTTTAACTTATGTGTGAATAAGTGAAAGTAGATTTAATAACTTTTTTCGAACAATCAAAAATGTCACGAGTAAGAAAATTAGGGTGTACTTTCATATATTCATACATTAAGTCATGTGATCTGAAGCTGTCCCTTCTATTAGATATTATCAATATATACACAAAATAGCAATAATAATAATATAGTAAAATGTAGTCAATGCTGACCTTAACAAAATATGTTTGTATTTTCTAAAAGGCCCTTTATATGAAAATTGGATCGTTGTTTTAAGTTGCTTAAAGTCATTGTTACCACTATCGATAAAATGGTATTTCTCACTGATAGGTTTCCCAAACTTCTCTGTCCAGGCGAGTCCCAGGTCACAGTCGAACCAGAAGAGGGAAACTATGTAAACCAACCAATAGACGACAACGATGAACCCAACGAGAGCCAGCAAATCCATGATTGGTGTGTTGTGCGCCTCGTGTCTGGCACTTGTGCACGATGACAATAATCAATCTATTTTCAAACAAATAACAGTCCTTAGTTCTGTTACCCGCTCTCACCAATCTTTCACATAGGCCTGCACAGAAACAGCGCAAAACAGCAAACTAATAGATTTCAAATTATAAATTATTATTATTATTAGCACCGCGTCTTACTACCCGTTCGGGTTATACACACTTACGCTAATGTGTAATGGTAGGGTGGTTGTGAGATGAAATGGAGGACCTACAGTTTAACGTGGAATCCGAACCACGGTGGAGGCCTGGCATTCCTCACATTCACAAGATGTCTTGTCAGAGGTGAAGGAAGGATTTGGTAATCAGATAAATCTTTGCCGGGACCGAGGATTGAACCCCGGCCGCCAGCACAGAAGTCTGACACCTTACCCCTAGACCGCTAGGTCACCTTCAAATTATAAAGATTTTTATCTCTTGAATTAAACTCAAAACCCTCTTCAGTGGTCAAATGGTCTAAGATGTCACTCTCGCAATAGACTGGCTGGACTGTTGATTAGGGGGAGACCAAGGTTCGAATCCCAGTAGAGCCTAATAAGGGTGTTTCCCCCCCTTAAATGGCTTTGCTCTGTTCCTCCACGCAAGTGTTTTATCACTTTCTTTAGACTCAACCTAATTTATCCTCCAACTCATTTGTATAGTGTAAGTGTAAGTGATAACTAAACTTGCATTGGTCAGTTGGTTGCACAGTCTAAGGTATAAAAAACTAGGGTTAATATGTTGGCCAACTATGGTTTTACAAATTAAATTAGTCACTATAATTTTTTTTCATTCTCTCTCCACAATAATGTGGTTGCACTCCTCCAAAACTTCCTTCTTCTTTGCTACTATTTAGATTGAGCAATTAATCATCTCCAGGGCATGGAATACCAAAAACAAATGATGAGCTTGTGGATCTTTTAATTTTTTTTTTTAAAGTTTAGTGTATTACTATTTATTCGGGTTATACACTTAATTACTAATTATAATGATGGTTTAAGGGATTAGGAAGGCTATATTTAGAGGAATTATACCTGTATTTGTGTGGAGGGAGAGTGGAAAACCATTTAAGAAAAAAAAAACCTTTAGTACATTTGACTGTGATTTGAACCTGGATCTCCCCATAATTAGCAGTCTAGTCTACTGCGAGAGTAAACTCCATTCACGGTAGGAATTAATCTCTAAAAGGTCTTTTTTCCTACCAATATCCTACTAAATAATATATTTCTGGTAGGAAAAAAGACCTTTCAGAAAACAATTCTTACGATGAACAGACTTTAGTGCATCAAACCACGAGGCCACAGAAATGGATTTTTTTCATTTTTAGGTTGGTAAATAGTTACAGTAGTTAGTTACATATATTCAAACAAGTCATTGTTGGCATCCTCTCATTGACGACTGTGAAATAACTTCTGTTCAACAATTGTGGCCCTTTAAAGATGAATTAGAACCACCCAGATGTGATTAGATAAAAATAAAGTGTTTAACTAAATACAGATTTGTATTTAGTTATACATTTTTTTACTTTTTTGATTTTACCAAGTCTTATATTCATGCTTATATTTTTTTAAATTGAAATATTAAATTTTAGTTATATTTTCTTTATAAATTGCCAAGAAATCTTGGTTTTTATTCACTAGCGAAATGTAACATGAGTAACGAATAAAAAATAACAGCCATGATTAAAAAAAATACTGTGAGTTAATGTACTTTTATTTTATGAGTTCAGGATAATCTTTGTATGTTTTCTTTTTCCTAGATTAGATAAAAGAAAAAGTTTAAAAAAACAAAACAAAAAAACCTGTCTCTTTCAATGTAACATGAGTCAGACAACTAACTATAAAAATTCATACTTTATTCGTCCATTTTTTTTTCCAAATTTTATTTATCTAGATAATTAGAGTAATAAATTATCTACAACATTTCTTAAACAATTTTTTTAAGATCATTTAATTCCAGGCTGTATGTTAATTTAAAGTTGTAAAATGAGTCACATGAAATTATTAAAAATAAAATAAAATATAAAACTAGATGATCTTGTCATTCATTATTTGAACTGATTAAACAATTATAATTTTTAATATCTGCAGAATTTAATAAATAGCAAGAGAATTTCATATTTATAAAAGGATTCACTCGTCGTTCAGTAGAAACTAGAAAGCATTCGTTCATTACATTATTGTGTGTGTGGTCGGTCAGCAGAGAGAAAAGGAAGTTTATTAGAATAGTACAGTCAAGCCTTATATGCCCTGGTAGCAACCCATGAGCATTGCCATACTCCCCTCCCCCCAATTATTAGAGATTTTTAACGTTGCTTTCTGAATTGACTTATTATTACAGAACATGAGAATTTCTATGTACTAGAGTTAAAGGACCTATCAATTTTGCGGGAAAAGGTATTTCCACATATCTTCCTGCATTCTTTTACATGTCACAATCAACACGGGGCCGACAGCTTTACTTCCCCTCTGAAGGAAGTTGTGCTATAGTTTTTTATCGCTCAATAACAATCCGTTGACCCCGCCTGGGTTTGAACCCATGAAAGTCGGGTCCCGAGGCGAGCACTTTACCCCAAACACCACCGAGGTTGACTTAAACTCACCTTTAGGACATTAAAGCATGTCCACAGGGTTAGGTTACTATAATTATGAACCAGTCCCAGTTTTGTGGTTGCGACGCTTGTAAAAAAAGGGCGGTCATTGTGGCAAAGGGGAGAGTAATTGGATACTTCTTACTCTTAATATTGGCTGGGCATCTGGGGTTATGGTCCTCTTCGAGTTGAGAACGTTTATGATTCCTTTTGAAGAAACATATTTTTACAAAAGAAAAAAAACACTTTATTTTGTAGCACTATTAATTATACAAGACACAAAAAAATATCAGCCGCCCATATATTAAAACTGTTTGATTAGTGATTTAGAAAATATTTGTTTGACTCGCCAATCACGAAGTGTACCCCAAGATACAAAAGTTTACATCAACCTCACCTTTCAGTAGCAAAATCAAATCTGGCAAATGGGATATTATTAACACTAATCAAACCCGCCTCGGTGGCGTAGTTGGCTAATGCGCGAGTCGTGTTGAGCTCGACCGCCGAGGACGGGGAGATCGAGGTTCGAATCTGGGTCGGGTGAATTGGGAGTGGTTTTTCCTAAATGGTTTTCCACTCACCCTCCACGCAAATGCGGGTTCACTTTCCTCTAATTCAACCTTCCCAATTCCCAATCCATTAGCGTAATTAGTACTTAAAGTGTATAACCCGAACGGGTAGTAAGACACGGTGCTAAATAAAAAACAAACAAAAAACACTAATCAAACTCTCACATTTAACTAATTTAAAGCGCTTACCAAAAGCCAATTAGGCAACTAGGCCTTATGGAAAAAAAATAATTGATATGCCAACTTAAAAACCCTAATGTACAATAAAACCACTATTATATTAATTACCAGTATATAAAAATACCTAATCTTTTATGTGCTTAGTAAAATAAATAAATAATCACACACCTTCCAAGTCATTAAACTAAAATCCTCTTTTTGTATCTACATATTAATTAATGCCTTTAGAGACTATTTATTTCCACGCAAAGTAGTCTTGTATGTAAGCCTATTCTTGAAAGAAATTTAATTGATTAATTATTTGCGAATAACCACGAACGGATAGTAAGATGTGGTGCAAAATAAATAAATTGATCATTTAATTAAAATAGTTTAATGGCTGATACTTTTTTTTGTTTGTGTTTTATGAATAATAAATAACACTGCAAGGTAAGATTTTTTTTGGTGTAAAATAATATCTTCTCAAAAGGAACCACGGAAGTCCTTCACCCTCTCTTAGCATGACATTTTTTTAACCTTTGATCCCATTTTCAATAATGTTTTATTTTAACTTATTCTACTACAAGACTTAGTGTTTATATTATTACATCAACATGTTTTTTTGTAGTCTAGATAGAATTTAATTAATAATTATATTAGGCAGGCTACAGATATTATTTTATAACTAGTAGTACTTACATATTTTGAGTTTTGTTAATTTCTCAGGCGACGGCTTTAAATTGCACTATGTTATATCAAGCAACTAAAAAAAATAAAAAATTGCGAAACATTAAAAAAATGTATCATTTAAATTAATAGTAGCTTGTTCCCTTTTTGAACACCACATCTAAATCATAGATAAGGAAGGTTCCAAAGAACCTGTTGCTATGTGGCGGCAATGTATGAGTTTTTGTTTACACAGAATGAATGTATGTAGTGCTCATAGACAAGTAGAGATTGCCAACGGCCATGTTAAAAAGCTTCCACGATACATGTCGCTATCTAGCGGCTGGGTTTAGTACTACTTAGAGAATTGCTCTCTAGCGGTAGCCAACGAACTAGTTTCCTCCTGGCGACTATATTTAGAACTACATCATAGAAGCTACTATGGATCATAAAATAAAGTCTAGCGTAATCTAAAGTTAATTTTATCACCAATTTTAAGAAGCTATAGGCTAGTGCTTCATTTAATGAACAGCGAAAATAGTTTTTTTTTTATTCTTGAAATATTTCTTAAGAACAAATTAAACAGATTAAATCTACTACCAATAAAAATTTCCAAGAATAAAAATCAGTTAAAATACATTTTATTAAAAGATACATTAACCTCATCTATTTATTACCTTCCTGTTGTTTATCACGTGACAGGTGGGCGCGGTGGTGGCATACATAGGTTGAATTTGTATTCAGTTACAGAGCGTCAAACATGCTAGGGTGCTGTAATGATGTAAACACCCCACCTACCGACTTGTGTTTTGATTTTAGGCTTTGTGAAGTTTGAGTTTTTTGTTGTTGTCAAAATGTCTTATTAAAAAGAACAAGAGCGTTTACGAAAGTTGTCGGANTCAGAGAGCTTAGTGATGTAGACAGTGATATATCAGAGAGCTTAGTGATGCAGACAGTGATATATCAGAGAGCTTAGTGATGTAGACAGTGATATATCAGAG
Organism: Timema californicum; assembly: GCA_902141385.1. Classification (NCBI taxonomy): domain Eukaryota; kingdom Metazoa; phylum Arthropoda; class Insecta; order Phasmatodea; family Timematidae; genus Timema; species Timema californicum. Next base: position 83,753 of record CABFOW010002257.1, on the reverse strand, counting down.
AGCTTAGTGATGCAGACAGTGATATATCGAAGAGCTTAGTGATGTAGACAATGATATATATCAGAGTTCAATGACTCTGATGATGGTGAATCTGATTACCGGGAAGAAAGTGATCAGCAGTCGGACAGTCAACAATCGGATTGTGACGTAAGTTTGCCTCAAAATAAAGCTAAATATCGGACGGGAAAGGATAGTAAAACAAAATGGGGGATACAACCAGCTTCTACATCAGTCAGGACAAGCAAACATAATTTAGTCACCCAATTACCGGAAGCATGTTGCCAAATTAGCCAAGACCTCACAATAATGTTTTGATCTTCTTATTGATGACGTAATTGTAAATTTAATTACAGATTGTACAAATATTTAAATAAAATCTGTTGAAAGTTTGTATATAAACAAAAGCAAATGCCGGGGAAACTAATCAAGTCAAAATGAAATCAGTTTTGGGACTGTAGATAATTGCCGGCACATACAAAGGAGGTAAACTGAATCTAAAAGATGAACTCGGTAGTTGACATATTCCACTCAAAGATGTTTCGATGGATTTTTAATTTTACTACGAGTAATCCGTTTCGACAATATTTTGGACAGGCAACAAAGAAAGGAGCTGGAAAAATTAGCACCCATTAGAAATATCTTCACAATATTTGTGGAAAACTGACAAAAAGCGTACACAGTCTCAGAATTTATCACAATAGACGAGCAGCTTGTCCCATTTATAGGAAAATGTCCTTTTAGACAATACAACCCTAGTAACCCTGTAAAATCTGGGGTAAGAATTCAAACCACTTGTGAGTCTCGCACTTGGTATAGAAACAACATGAAAATTTATGCAGGATTTCATCCAGAAGAACATTATAAGATATCAAATTCATGTAAAGATGTAGTACTTCAGCTGGTAGACCTCATTTCAGGTACATGCCGTAATATCACCTCAGGCAATTGGTTTACAAGTTTCCCACTGGCAGGATAATCGTTGAAAATAAATGTAACGACAGTGGGAAATGTTAGAAAAAAACTAACCAGGATCTTTCCTCAGAGTTTATAAATGTAAAAGCTAGAAAGAAAAAAAACTACTTTATTTTGTTACTCTGGGGCATTGACCGTTCTCTTATGTACCAAAAAATGGAAATAATGTAATCTTATTGTCTTAAATACATCCTAATTCTGGCAGCATGCTGTGAGTTTTTAAGACTTAGCATTTCAGCACTAACAAGGACTACTAAGGCTATGGTGAGGTGTCTAAAAATGACATTTATTAGCTCATCAAATCTGATAATTCAAAACGCAACTTTAATACAACACCCAACTAAAATATATTTTCATATTTTAAAATAAAACTAAAGACTACTTATTTTATGTTTCCTAAACTCCTTCTATAAAAGTTTGGGTACATTTTCTGTAAACAATACCTTCCCTATACCTACAGTTGCTTAGTAATTAATTACTATGCACATACCATAGCCCAAATGAGTAGTGAGGCCCAGTGAATATGCTCGCCCTCATCAAGTTCACCATACTTTATCTTAATTGAGCAAAATGAAGGTTTCTGATACACTCTACTACTATCATTGTCCCAAAGCAATATTTTCACAAAACAAATTATCTAATTGATAAAATGCTAGAACAATCTGCCAGTGATGCACTATTTAATTGTAGACTACAGTAGTCCCATGGCTTCTTTGGTGCTGACTGACAGTCAAAATTTAGGTATATACCTAAATTTTGACCGTCAGAAGTGACAGCTGCTAAACACGTGGTTTTGCAGATCATATGGCTCGGCGTAGGGATACATAATTTGGTCTGGTACCTTTTCAAAGCTGTCAGTCAGCACCAAAGAAGCCATAGGGCTACTGTATGTTATATTTAACTCTATTAATTGGATTATTTCAATAATTTTAGTTGATGCATTCTTAAATGTGTATATGTTAGTAAAATAGAATCTAAATATTTGCCATTATTTTAAATTCAACATAGTATAGGAAATAAATTAGGAAAGCTAATAATAGGAACATTTTTATATGCCACTACCTCAAAATGCTTAATATTTTAGTTTTCACACTGTTGTACTGAAGCAGTAATAGTAAAGAAATTTAAGTAATTAAAATGTGATTAAAGCTATATGAAATCTTTTAATTTCTGGTATTTACATAAATTGGTAGGTGGAAAGAAAATAGAACCAAGGATTTAAGGAAAAATGATGTGCAATATGTTCTCATAATATACAATTATATATCTTTGAATGTGTTGAGGCTTAACTTTAAATTTCTGCACTCTTATTGGTTTCATTCAGTTTACCTGCTAGCATTAAATTTAGCATAGCTTCATAAATAGTTAGTACAATAAAGTTCCTCTCTCTCTCTTATGGTTTCGTTTAAAATACAATTTTGAATGGTTATTTAGTCTTAGTTTATACATGCTCTATTAATATACAAATTCCTAAAGCATGTTTATTACAACAAATTTTATAGATTTAATTCTTCCGTGACTCATTCCATAACCTCCTCCTATAATTTGGTCAAATAAAACTTCCCTCTTTACATTTAGCCTAATTTATTAGGTATTTGATACAGAAACCTCCCCCATGTGCATATTTAGTACAATTTACTTTTTAGTGTTTAGCACAGGTTCATCCAGGCTTGATACGAAAACCTCCTATTCCAGCTAGTTTAGTATTACTTCCTAATTTATATTTATCACGTGTTCCTCCATGCTTCATACAGAAACTCCTCTCAAAGCTTGTTTAATACAACTTTCTTCTTTACATTTAGACTTGGTTCCTCCATGCTTTTTACAGAAACCTCCTCCTTGAGCATAATTAGTACAACTTTCTTCTTTACATTTAGATTTAGACTTGGTTCCTCCATGCTTCATGCAGAAACCTCCTCCTCCTATAGGATATTTAGTACAACTTCCTTCTTTACATTTAGCATGTGTTCCTCCATGCTTCATACAGAAACCTCCTCTCAAAGCTTGTTTAATACAACTTTCTTCTTTACATTTAGATTTAGACTTGGTTCCTCCATGCTTTGTACAGAAACCTCCTCCTTGAGCATAATTAGTACAACTTTCTTCTTTACATTTAGCATGTGTTCCTCCATGCTTTTTACAGAAACCTCCTCTTTGAGCATAATTAGTACAACTTTCTTCTTTACATTTAGCACGTGTTCCTCCATGCTTCATGCAGAAACCTCCTCCTCCTATAGGATATTTAGTACAACTTCCTTCTTTACATTTAGCATGTGTTCCTCCATGCTTCATACAGAAACCTCCTCTCAAAGCTTGTTTAATACAACTTTCTTCTTTACATTTAGATTTAGACTTGGTTCCTCCATGCTTTGTACAGAAACCTCCTCCTTGAGCATAATTAGTACAACTTTCTTCTTTACATTTAGCACGTGTTCCTCCATGCTTTATACAGAAACCTCCTCTCAAAGCTTGTTTAATACAACTGTCTTCTTTACATTTAGACTTGGTTCCTCCATGCTTTGTACAGAAACCTCCTCCTTGAGCATAATTAGTACAACTTTCTTCTTTACATTTAGCACGTGTTCCTCCATGCTTCATGCAGAAACATCCTCCTCCTATAGGATATTTAGTACAACTTTCTTCCTTACATTTAGCACGTGTTCCTCCATGCTTAATACAGAAACCTCCTCCTGTAGGATATTTAGTACAACTTCCTTCTTTACATTTAGCACATGTTCCTCCATGCTCTTTACAGAAACCTCCCCCGCGACGATATTTAATACAACTTCCTTCTTTACATCTACCAAGGGTTCCTCCATGATTTTTACAGAAACCTCCTCCTATAGGGTAGTTAGTACAACTTCCTTCTTTACATTTAGGCTTGGTTCCTCCATGCTTTGTACAGAAACCTCCTTCTCCTCTAGGGTATTTAGTACAACCTAATTCTTTACATTTAGGCTTGGTTCCTCCATGCTTCATACAGAAACCTCCTACTTCAGGATATTCAGTACAACTTAACTCTTTACATATAGCCTGGGTTCTTCCATGCTTAGTACAGAATCCTCCTCCTTGAGCATTTTTAGTACAAGCTCCTTTTTCCCATTTGGGTTTATCTTCACTTACCAAATATTTCAAGGCGCAATATTCTTCTGAAATATTTTGATCAAGACACTCTTTTTTATATTTCGACAAAGTTCCTGATCCGTCTAGTATTGCCTGTGAAAATAAAAATATTTATTCAAGAGAGATTTAGGTTTTCTGTGTCTTAGACAAATAATTTATTAAGTCAAAACAAACACTATCACTATTGCTTTGAACATAATGTGCCTGTTGTATTTACAGTGTTCATTTGAAAACATTCCATCTAAATATCTTAGAAACAACAATACATTTTTTCTTAAAACTAAATACGTTTGGTTTTGAGAGAGAAGTAATGTGGGTAAGTTGGCTGACCTTGTTAAGGTCACATTGATTTGTTTTATTACATCTTATCGTGACTCACGTCGTGACCTTTCCAAAATGGTATTGTCAAGCTTCTTGATGAATAAATGATCATGAAATAATAGCCTCACAAACTCCAGCATCACCTGTACAGCATTAGAATTATTCAAACATACCATGGTAAGATAGAAGTGTGTGTGTGTTTTTGTACCTTTATTTAGTGAGGAAATAGCTAAATGTAAGAACGTAAACACAGCAAAACCAATTACAAATCCAGAAGCTGCCTGTATTATTTTCTATTTTAATCATTTGCAGTGGTGATTTTGAAAAAGGTTTTACACCTAACAGCTGCAACTTTCAACCAAAGACAAAGATAAGAACTAAACTCACGGTTATGTTTTGGATCTTGTTTCAAAATGTATAGAAACCGTCATAAACAAAAAAACGGACTAAGCGTATATGAATGAATTGTCTCAATTGAAAATGTTGGGACATTATATGGAAATTCCCAACATTTTGATGTCTAATGCTACTGGTGTATCAAAATGGCTGAAAACCTACTTTAAAATAAAAGTTTTCGCCATAGTTGTTTTTTCATTTACAAATACACAAACTTCTAGCTTATCCTGGTATGGTTGAATAATTCTATTGCTGTGCCCGGTGCAGGCGATGTTGGGAGTTGTGAGGTTTGTATTTCATTATATTAACTAAAAAAAGATTTACACCATTTTGAAAATGTCACAAAGGGTGTTAACTGGACTAAAGTTTTGAAATTCCAGTATATTTTCAGTAGTTTATATTTTATTCAAAAAATCAAGTGTGTGTGTGTATATATATATATATATATATATATTAAAAAAAGGCTCTCCGAACTAATAATGCTACCTCCTGTTTTGAAAAATCTATACGTATATAAACACCAGGGAAAAGACTTTGTGAAATCCGAAAATGCACTTGTCAGAGACAGGTCTAACCCTTGGATGATGATGATAATAATAATAATTTCAATTTCCTTTATTATAGTGCTGGCCAACAGTCATAAAACCTATAACAGGCCAACAATGAAAAGTACACAAGTAACTTATAAATACATATAATTACACAAGAAAATAAGATAAACAATAATTATTAAATGATTATATATACTGATGAATAGTTATAGAGAAATATTAAATAATAATGATAAGAATAAAAATTAGCAATAATAACAAATAACTAAATAGTAGTAAAGCATACATATTTTAAAAGCAGTAACAATATGCAAAGAATAAATCAAAATATTGTAAATTTTAATATTCTAGGCAGAACCTCTACAGGATAGATTATTGGTATGGAAATGCCTTAATGGTGGTGTGGCATTGTAAAATTATACCAGTAGTGTGATGGGGTGTGAGAAACTCATACCTGATTTAGATTATATAATAATTTAGCAAAATGATTAATAAATGATGTTTGTAAACATTCAGAAGTATTATAAAAATAAACAATTCATCAAGTTTAACAAAATTATATATTTTTATACAATTATAGAAAAAAAAGAGTGAACTTCCCCCCCCCTCCCCCCTTTTCTGAAACTATTTTTTTTACATTATTATGTATAAATATATTACACTAAAATGAGATATATAATGTTTATTTTAATAGCCTGAATAAAAATTATTTATAAGGTTTAGTTTGTTAAAAGTCTGGAAAAAAAAAAGCTGTTTAGTTCAGAATCTTCTTCTAGCAATATTGGTGCCTAACAACCTTGACACATTGGAATGATATGTTCTAAGGACAAATGTAAGTCACATTTATGACATGTGTACTTTGTTTTACGATCTTTACTTCTAGGACATGCAACACAACGACTTTGGGTAGATCGTTTCTTCTGTACGGGTCCTTTGCTTGATGTTGGTTCTGAAGCATGTCGTTTTAGTTTTGAGGACAGCTCTCTTAGAAGATTTCCTGTCTGAAATATGTTCTTCAAACTGTGTTCGTTTTGGTGTTTGCTTCGTGAATAATTTGGGCATTTATACCCACCACAATCATTATTGCAAAGAACACGGTCACAGGCCAAAGCTCACTGTTTCTGGACACATCGTAAGAAACACTTAGTTCGTCTACCATATCTACCCCACATTTTTTCATGTTATAAAAAATAGTGATGTCACCAGTTGAATGATCAATGGCTCTATCATGGTACCTTGATGATAATAGCAGGACAACTTTGCAAATCTTTGGCACATATGAAATTAATGTTTTTTATCTTTATAAAAACCAAATGAGCTAGAATATGCCTCCTTTCCCAGTGGGTTTGTGAATGGTGGGGGAATTTCCCTCGTGTTCTTAAACGTAAAGTTCCAGTTATCGTGAGTTTGTGCTCATTAAACAACTTTGTAGCAAGGCTGACACTTGTGAACCAATTATCAGTTGTGACATTCCTTTCAGATTTAGAAATTGGTAACATCACTCTTTCAACCAAGTCATCAGTCTTGTTACTAAATGCGAAGGGGCCTTCTGGCTGATTTCCTGTGTAAGCTTCTAGTTTGACTGTGTAAAACATTCTAGAATCAACTAACGCAAAAATCTTAACCCCGTATTTTGCAGGCTTGTTTGGAATGAACATACGAAATGGACAGCATCCCCTAAATGCTTCTAGCTTCTCATCCAGAGTTACATACTGGAGAGTAGTGTTTCTTGCAGTTGAATATAAACTCTTCAAATAAATCACGGATTGCAGCAAACTTATCCACTTCTTTTCTAGCATTTTTTACAATGCCAATCAAATCAGGAAGATGATAAATAATATTGGGAGTTCTAGTTCTTACATCCAAAGGCGGAGAGTTTCTTTATTCAATTTTGTAATTTCATCTTTGCCAAGATAAAATGATGAATTAGTATCTTCATATCCTCTTCATTCTGCTCCAATTCAGAATCATGCAAACTTTCTAAAACAATGTCCTCTTCTTCATCATCATTATGCGAATTAACTGAATCCTCTTCTTCTAATTCCTTAAGAAGTCCCCTTCTCTTTCTGCTTCGCGGGGGTGGGGGGGGGTGGGGGGGGGGAGGAGATACTTAAAAAAAATTATTTATTTATTTTCATCAATATATATGGTAAAAACATAATAATTATTTTTATTTACAGTCTAAAATTATCATACCTCTATGTAATACATATTTTAAGTGCATACATACTTTTAAATTGCAATAAAAATTAACAATGATACATACTTAATTTTGCAATCACAATTTAGTGACGTGAGTGTTGTGGTGGGGTGTGTGAAACCACCAATCACATTTGTCCGTGTCTACTGAACTCTCACACATGATTTAAATATCATCAAATAGGGACCAGTGCACTTTATTGGGATTGGTTGAAAGGTTTATGAACTCGCAGAGTTCTAATGACTGCCATCTATAAGCTATTACAATAACAAAAAAAGGTCAGGGTGTGTCACACCCAATATACCACTTTCAGGTTAAATAGCTCTCCGAGTTTAGCTTTTATTTTATGATATAAGTCGAATTCGACAAATCTAGAATTGGCGCTATGGATATAACGATCTAAAGGGCTCACCTTTGAAGAGCTATTGAGAAAAAATAGTTTTGGATTACGAGAAGTGATCTGAACACTTATATGATCAAGGGCAAATATGCAAGAAATGTTGCTCTTGAAAACAAAAAAGTAATCACAATAAAGTTTATCCAAGAAGATAGTTTGGAGCCCTAAGAGGTTTCGAATTATGTCATAATCATAATAAATCCTGTTAGTAAAGAGATTTATCATAGCACGCAGTGACAAATTTTCTTTGAACGTTTTCCAACTGGAGAGAGTCAGTTAAGGTAATAGAATTCCAAGCAACACTTGCATATTCTAGCTTATAATCTAGCCAGGGCGTAGTACAGACATAAAAAAACAGTCAACTTTCTTAAATGATAAAATAATAAATTTAATGAGTCCAAGTAATTTCAATGATTGGGAAATTACATGGTCAACATAATAGTGGAAGTAAAGTTTGTTATCCAGGAGAACACCAAGATTATTAATATAAAGGGTGTGAACTATGTTATCTTTGCCCAATTTTTAAGTAAAAAAAGAAAGGATTAGTTTTCCTAGTAAAAGATGTATATTTTGTCTTAGGTTTATTAAAAGAAATTCCAATTTCAAAAGACCATTGTAAAATACCAATTATATCATTTGATAAATCTATACAATCTGCAATCGATTTGATAATTTTACGTCATCAGCATCCACAGGGGACTAAAAATGTATTGGAGGTGTGTGAATCAATTTTAATAGTGAATGATCTTTTATGTAAATAACTACTGAACCAATTTATTTATGAATGAGAATGGTCAAAATTACTAAGTTTAGAGAGAATATTACTATGCCAACATAAGTCAAATGCCTTACTTGGGTCAAAATAAATAGCATCGACCTGACCTTGGGCAAAGACTTGAGGGGCAACAAGTTCAAGAAATTATACTAAATTTGTGACGGTAGATTTATTTTTTATAAAGCCATGTTGACTATCTGAAAGTTTATTTTTAAGATGGTGGAAATATTTGCGAGTGATTGAAAGCTATGAGTTACCAAAGGGTGGTGAAAATTAGCAAAAACAAGGTATAGGAGTTTAGCGTCATTATTAAAAGTTTCATGAAATTGTTCTAATCCTATTATACTAGTTGATGCAAGAAGCTGGGTGGCTTTTAAGTTAATGGAGAAATTAGATATATTTGGGGCATGATGATATTTACCAACATATTTTGGGTTAGTTGAAATTATCCAAGATAATATACGAAACGGGTAGTTGGCCAACGTACCTTCAAGAAAAATAAAGTAACTACTAAAATTTCATTTGTTGTATGGGGAGCAAAATATATATATTCCCAATTAACAGTTTTTGTTTGTCAAAAGTTGGGATTTTAATCCAGACACATTTAATTTTATTCTCTAGATCAGTTCTTCTGACCACACCAGAAATAGTCACTAATAGAAATAAGAACGCAGCCACCCCTTGAGACAGTAGCTTCATCATATATCCTATCGGACCTATAATCATTGTAGTTAGGGGTAATTATCATTAACATACTTACTAGAGAGCCAAGTTTCAACCAAACAAATAATAGTGAATCCATTCAAACAAACATTCATAAATAGTTCGTAAATAATAATAATAATAATACAACCTTGGAAATTTCCCCTTAACATTGGCTTGTAGACCTACTCAGCAGTAAGAACATTATTTTGTCAAGTTAGGAATTTATAATTGCAAGTTAGTTTTCACAGCCATGATGATGTTTTGTTTTTGAAATCCTCATATATTTGTTGGATTATAACAAATTAATTCTACAGATATTTCCAAGGAAACCAAATATGCTCACCGACTCATGTAACTCTTCTTTAATTGGAGGAAACGGCGATAGTGGTAGATGACTTCTTTCCAGCTTGTAGCATTGCAAACCTTCATTAAATTCTGACTTTATTTGAAACTCTATTTTAGTCTGAAACAATTCTTCCATAAACTCAGACTTTATCGGAAGGCCAATTTCAGTCTGAAATAAAACAAAATAAATATTAGTGTGGATAAATAGTTTTGTACAAAACTAGCCTTCCAGTCATTAGAGGCTCTTAAATAATTTAGTAATTTATATCTTCCTTCTTTGATTTATTCTCCGAGAAGGCATGGCCTATACAGTGACGGACTAATATATTCTAAGGCGAGTTAGGTCTTAAAACATACAGGTGTGGTAATATGTTAAGAAACAGTGCAACCAATTAAAGATAGATTAGAAGTAAATATAAATACATTTATAAAAGAAAGATAATGAAAGAAAAAATAAATTTTAGAGAATGAACATGAAACAAAGTAATATATTGAGCACCAGACTTAACAAAGTCAATCAATTTAGATAAGCACGATACCAATATGACCTCAGGACCACTGGGTAGCTTCATATAAATTGGTCTTACCTTTGGAAACTTCCTTGGAATGCTGGGAGTTCATGACCAGACAAGACCAACACCATCTTGGATAACATTATTACCTAGCATCTAGAGTTGCCTAAATGATGATGATAGTCACAAACAATAGTATCAGCAATACAAAAAAAAACCCCACTGAATCATCAGGTCAATAATGTATAAAAAAATGGTATGCAATTGTAAAGGCTTGTATTATTTTGTTTCCTTTTAAAAATCAAAATATCCTTCTTAGGAGTACTCCGCTAATATAACACTAAATTTTACATGTTTCAGAAAATAAAGTAAATTTTTATAGCCGCTTGGCACTTAGAAACAGTTTGGTCACTGAAATCATTTATCCCTGCAATAGTCTTCACTCTTCTTTAAACATTTAAGATTGAAGCGAGAGTAATAATAGTAAAAAAATTTAATGGAATGTCTTCCCTTATTGTTGTTAGTCCAACAATTAATGGGTATATTACAAATAAATAAAAGTCTAAATTTCATTAATATTAATGTTGAGAAAGAATGTTGTTTTATACTTAAAAACCATGATTAATAAGTTTGGAGATGTAAAATGCAGATTATGAAGTTAGATGTAAAAGTTGGAAATCTTGGAGTTGCATGATTTGCAAAAAAAAAAATTGACGAGAACCTGGTTATTAATTTTGCGATATCTCAGAATCTTAGATGAAATATGCCAAACTAAATTGCCCAGGCCGGAAACAAACATTGGGGCTTTCCATTGTGATATTTTACTCTCGTCGATGGGTAAATATTACCATTTAAATTTCAGTTCCTGGCGGAGCAAAACCCACTTAAATTTTTTTCCTTCACAAGAAACACGGTGGGTGCCTCTCCCTTTAGAGGTCACGAGTTCTAGCACATTCAAAAAACGTTCTAAATCACCATAGAAAAAACCTTGCCTTAAAGGTAAGATAAGCTTGTCTCAAATTTAAATAAACCAAAGAGAACAAAGAGAATAAACTAGAATGGTGTAAAATAAGAATGAAGGATTGAAAATTAAAAGTCTGTGAAACTAAAACGCACTAATTACACAATAGAAAATAAAATGTATTTAAAGTATTTCCATTTAAAAAAAAAGCAGTGAAAACCTCTAGTGGCCGTTTTCTGAAGCTTTCCATATCACTTCAAAACTCAGCTAAAGAACAATGGTTGTATTTTCTGGAAATCTTTAAACGTGTCCAGGTAAATATAGCTTTCAACTGTTGACGCAAAATTGTCCTCTCAAAATTAAAATACAATGAATAATGTCTCTGAAAGACCAGTTTTTTTTTATTACACAGGTGCTCAAAATTCAATAAGTATATACAGTACAGGATGTCCAAAGGTCATTGTGCAGTGAATGTCCTAATTCTAGTAATGTACTAATACAATTTTTTTTAAATGAATTCTAATTAAATGGAAACAGTCTTCGCCAACATGCAGAGGCGTATGCAAGCATGTATAGACGTCAGTAGGGGTCATTTTCAACACATATGCTAGAAACTTTGGTATGTGTAACTGTATTCATACGTTACTACAATTAGTACATTCACTGCAGTTAATTTTCGTACATCTTGCAAAAGTAAACGTACCTATGACTATTTTACACCAAGTATCAATGTTTAAACCCTGTAATATTTTGTTATTATTGCAACAATTGTTCCTGGTGTAGGACTTAATACAACTTGTTTTTAAGTTATAATACAGTGAAATCTCCCTTCGCGAATATCTCTGAATAGAAGTTTCTTCTTCATGACGGACAGTTTAAATTTCCCTGGCAAAATAACATGGGTTCTAATGGTGAAACAACTTCCCAATAACGGACTTTCCCTATAAAAGCCACAAACACTTCTAGAGACACATATTTACGCATATAAATATCTAAACAGCGAGAAAAAAATAATTGAAATCACCCGTCCATACACAGTATTTTACAGAAGGAATGTGATGAATGCCATTGTCTACCGTTAAGTGTTAGCAGTCCTGCCTTCCCCATCTAGTGACAGTTTCTAAAATAGCCACTGTAGAATTAGCCAAATTACTCCAACCTTCCCCCCCTACCAAACCATCAGCAAGGAAATGTTCCAACAGTTGTTTGTGCTTGTGCGCACATATACATTACAGAAGACCTACCATTCAAATTTAATTGTATTTACATATTGTCCTGTATATTGTGCAATCCATACAGTAAGCTACGCACAGTCTCTTTTCATTAGTAATGAGGTTTCGCCTATCAGAATCTGTTTTTAGGTTAAAAACTTGGTTCACATGTTTAGTAAGCACAGGCCGGGTTCTAACTACATATAAAGTTAGAAAATTTAATTCACATTTTTACAAAGACTGACAAACTATTTGTAGAGGTATAGTTATATAAGAACAAATTATTTATATATGAGTACAATAAATGAAATTTTGTAAACGTATCAAATTATTGCCCACATTTTAGCAGACACCGAAAACTAGTACTTGCAAGACAACTTAGTTTCTGCACCCACGTGACGCCCTCTGTTTCCTAGCACCCCTTTAGCAGCAATTATTTAACAAATATTGAGCATTCTCACCACTCGCTAGGTTGTAGCGACTGCATCAGGGCTTATATGCATGTGCGCACCAGTAAAAACAGTACCAAACTTACATTTTCTGCATAAAAATATAAATTCAGTTAATAATATGCGTAAAATATTAAAGTGGCTGATAACCTTTAACTGGTAGGTAACTTTAACCTCCTGATAGCAATAGTATGCGGTAGACATAAGACAAAATATAATAGTTGTGCTTGATGTAATCATAATTAGTCTGAGTAGTACCGGTTGGACCAGTATCTGGACTTGGGACTTCAGGTAGTGTAAATAAAGATATTTGTAGCGAGTGAGATGTTTTTAACTCTTCACCCCATTAACCCTTGTAGCGCAACCAACAATTTTATCAGCCCTTAATTTTACACCCTCGTAGTTTGGTTTTCATTCAAGAGATGTCAGAGGTGTTTGTACTGGCAAATAGCTTTATATTTGTAGTATAGGAATATAGCAACATCCCATGAAAACTATCAAAAAAATATTTTGGTTCTTAACTTCATAATTATAGCGAATACAATAAAGTGGCCGGGTATTACTAGTGCATCTACTTTTTAACCATTGGCACCAAAAAAACTTTTAAGAATTATAAAAAAAAACTTTGACCAGCCAAGATTGATAAAAAGTCATGCTAATGTTTAGCTTCCATGTGTGAAATTAATAACAGTTATCAAAAGCTGGAACTAAAAATAACATAAATTTCTGTATAAATATATAAATGTTGATATTTTAACCCTCAAACCCTTATCTGAGACACCTAGTGAGTGAAATATGCAATTTTAGTAGGTAGAGTGTTTCATATGGGTAATGCGTTAAGTACATATCTACCCTAGTATTTTATCAATAAGCTTGTTAGTATAATTTATAATATAAAAAAATAGATTATTATTTAAGCATAAATGAACATATTTGGAAACCAATTTTATATTTTAAGAAAAACTGTTCTTTCATTTAAAATACATAGGCAGTAATAAAATTAAAAATAAAAGCTCCAATAAAATCAATCGACTATAGTTCTGCAAAAAAACACCAAAATGTTAACTTCAATAACTTTAAAATAAATGCTAGGATGTTAAACAAAGTTAAATAAATCTTTGGTAAACATATATAATAAACAACCTTAAGAACCAATTTACAAGAAAATGAAGAAACTATTAGGTTAGTGACAATAAATAATTACTAGAATTATTTTTAATTGTAACTTTACTTTCGTATAACCAATATTATCCTATTATAATTATATTGCTAGCCTTTATTATCGAATAAAAATACATGATTGAAACACACATGTTTAGAGAGCTTGTTCGTAAATCTTAAATATACGAGTTAACATTTTTTAAAGGTAAAACAATAGTATTTATTTAAAGAAAAAAATTAATAATAATGTTTTTAAAAATGCTTTTGATCCAAGTACATTTTCATTTCTTGCACTTAAGGGTATAATAAAAATAATATATTAAGGTGAAAATTATATAACTTATCTGTTTAGTTCAACTAAGTCTAAGAGATAGGTCCCACTAGAAGAATATATTGAAGAAATGATCATGTTTCTAATAAGGAATCGTACCATATCAACATAAATTGAATGGGATGCAGTTTCCTACCTTCACCGACAGCTTAGCTTCTTGCGCAAGATATTCCAAGTTCTTTCTTTCATCCATTCTGTGAGGTTGAAATCTGATATTGGTATTTTACAAGATATAATGAGAAACCTGAAAATTGATATTAAAATCATAAACCTCTCAAATATAGCTTCAATATATTCGAATACCATAAAAACAAAAGAAATATAAAATATTAATAAATAATATAAGCTTGTTGCCCAGAAGAATCGCATGATACATCTGCATCTTGACACGACCAATAATAATGTTTCCCTGGCAACCTAAAATACATCTAAAAGCTACTATCTTATAGGTGATGTGTCAGTGAAACTTTTTATCTGACAGTTTAAAAATCTACTAAATATATTCCCCAATATCATAATCATCAAGTGTTTCCAGCATGAGGCCTGGCCATCTATTCTTATACTCTTACTCATACACTTGCTGTTATCTGCTCCTCCCTTCTATTTCTTGGTCTAGCTTGCGGTATTTGCCCTCTGTACTTCATCAATAGCTTTCTATTTGGTATCCTCTCCTTATCCATCCTCAGTGCATGACCACACTATCTCAATCTTGCTTCCTCTACTATCTCATGTACTCCAATATCCTCATTATGACCACACTATCTCAGTCTTGCTTCCTCTACTATCTCATGTACTCCAATATCCTCATTATGACCATACCATTTCAATCTTGCTTCCTCTACTATCTCATGTACTCCAATATCCTCATTATATGACCACACTATCTCAATCTTGCTGCTTCTACTATCTCATGTACTCCAACATCCTCATTATATGACCACACTATCTCAATCTTGCTTCCTCTACTATCTCATGTATTCCCTATAACTTCATTTCTAATCCTGTTTCTCCTCGTGACAGCTAACATGCTACTCACAAGCTTCATTCCCATGGCATCCGCCTTCCTAGTCTTATAATACAATGCCCATGTTTATTGTGCATGTGTGGTTATGGGTTTAGAGTATGCCCTACACGGCACTTCCTTACACTCCAAAGACACTTCTCTTCTCCAAGAGCAGGTCTCTTACATACACTGCAAACAAATTTGGGCCAAGGCAAGACCTGGTAGAAATGTACCAACTCACGCTTCAAAATAAACTTATAATATTATAACAATATAATGGTAGCTATATCATTTTAGTTTTATACTTTTTCTAAAATTATCCAAACTTATAATATTATAACAATACATAGTAGCTATATCATTTTAATTTGGCTTGACCAATTTATTTAAATAAACAAGTTACCAATGTCAAAGAAGCTTTCCATAAAGCAATTTGTATTGGAGCATTTTACCGCGGTAAATTTGATGTACTATTAATTAATATACTTTGGCCATTGATGGAGGAGTCAGTCAAAGACTTGGCATGCCAACTCCACAGGCCCTAGAGACAAGAAGATCAAAAAGGTTGAGAATTTTGATACAAACATAGTTAAATTTGGACAAAAGGGAGAGTGAATTAAGATAAGTATTTTTGTAGTTTCTATAGCAAAAAAGTTTTTAGTTAAAATAGATAAAATATTGCTTCAGTAGATATATTTAGTTCAATATTCTCATCAAGATAATCAAAACAAATATTGAATATCTGTCATGGGCATCATAGAATTAAACTATGATTTTTTCCCTTTAAGTTTATAACTTTTCTCATCAAATTTCCATTACAATGGTTATGACAGATATTGAACAACTTTTTTTAGCACTGCGTCTTACAACTTGTTAGGGTTGTATGCTTATTTATTGATTATGTTAATGGCTTTAGGGATTAGGAAGGTTATATCTAGATGAACTGTAACCCACATTTGCATGAAGGGAGAATTAATTAAAAAAAAAAAACACCCTCAGTACACCGGATCAAAATTCAAGCCTCGATCGCATAAGACCACGCGATCCCTGGAGCGGGTCTCAAGAACTGTTGATATTTATATATGTATGCAATTAAACTAAACATATAAACTGTATTATTATTTTATCTTAAACAAAAAAGTTTTTTTATATAAAACTGCAAAAATACTTATATATAGAGTACACCAATTTTTCTCTGTAAAAATACTGGAATAGTAGCTTATTTATATATATATAGAATACAAATAAATTATTATCTGCAAAAATACTGGAATAGTACCTTATAGAGAGTATAGAGAAATTATTCTTTGTTTTTGTTACTATGTGTGTCAATTTTCTTCTGTTTATTACAAACTTAAAACAAGAGTGAATCAAAATAATAACACCAAGATTTATAAAGTTTGATAATTTCAAATAGTTATGCAATATTAAAACAAAACTTACTAAAATCACAAGAGAAAAGTAGAGATGCCAATAATGAGCAACTTTTGTGTTGACTTATGTTCTTTCTATTATAATGATGAACCATGATACCTTCCATTGTATGGCATTATCTTTTACAACAAATATTAAACTGTTTATTCGATCAGTATTAGTCAAAATTTTAATTCATTAGCAGATGAAAGGTTATGTCAAGTTAAGCTGGGTAAAAAACATAATTATATATAAATTATAGAAGGTTTGAAAGTAAAATCATAATTATATTAATTTGGGCTTTTATATAGGCTTGGTTAGAAAAATAATTATGTATATATATAT
>CABFOW010002257.1:55038-66463 GCA_902141385.1 Timema californicum | reverse complement strand
GGTTTGAAAATAAAGTCATAGTTATATTAATTTGAACTTTTATATGTAGTTTCAATTGTAGTTCTTTTGAGATATATTTTGAGGTGCGTCATGTTCTTGAACTCAGAATAACACTTTTATAAGCAACATGGTCAACCAAAATTCTGTTTATTAAGATATTTTTTGGGTCAACATAGCTAGTTATTTAAAAAAACTACATGTAGGCCTATATATCAATGTAAAACATTAATGTATGGTAAGTTTGACCATAAATTGTTTGTGTCTGGAAATAAAAAACATCATATACAGGATGATTCAAAACTCTCTGAGGGTATACATTTTAATGGGAAATAGGATTACACAGTGCAGAAACTAACAGCTCTGCACCAAAGTGCCACCAAAAGTACAGAAATACCAAATAATGTGCTAAACATTTTTGCATAGAGCAATTATTTAATATATATATATATTGGGATTGTTCCTAATTAGTTTATTTGTATAGGTAAAGTATTATTCTTAAACATTTTTGCTGGAGAGCTATAAACTGAAAAATACATTCATTTTCTTTCAACAAAGATTTTCACGCTAGATGGAGAAATTTAACCAATATATGGTTAGAGTTATTTAAAGGTTAGTTTTATTCCATTTCTACACAATATATAATACTTCAAATTAAAATAAAAACGCTAGTTTAACTAAAGTGCACAATAAACATCAAACCAAATGTGCCCCTTAAAGTGCACTGTAAAGGGTGCAATTGTACACTTGAAAGAGAATTCAAATATAAAAAAATGACTTCCACCCTTTAAGCCAACGCCATTGCAACTTTCAAGTCCACTTAGCTTCTAAGGGTCTTTGGACGGACAATTATTCAAACACAGCCCTTTTATCAGATATGAGGGCCAAGGCCCATGCACACTTGTATAAAATGAAAGAGGAAACCGAGATGCTTATAAGTTCCATCAAGCATGCTTCAATTATGTTTCAAATCGTCCAAATAGCATTTAGTGCTTTATCTTATTAATAGATGAACTAAAAATGTTGATATTGTTATTATTATAAGTCCTGGTTTCAATTCATTTTAGGCCATAACATTTCTGAGGAGGTTTGGGGAAAAAATATTTTATGATAGGATTGACGTCCAGTTTAACAACAATCTTGTAGCATGATGATTGTGACAAATAAGTTACTATGTTAAAAACGAGAAAAAAAGGTTGTTTCGAAAATTATTTAAATTACAGCTTCTTTAAAATAAAAAAATAATAATCTGAAAATGGTAAAATGACAAAATAAATACCTTAGTTAAATATGATGTTGATGCTCAGTAAATATTGACGTAAATTATCCCCGATGATTTTTTCCACAATAACACATAGATTACCGTACTGATCTCTACAATATAACTGGATGGACATTATGTGGTAGAAATTTTTGAGCTGTCGTCTGCAAACCATTATGTAAGAGAGAAAGAAACTTTCGGATATATCTTTCTTTCAAGCGCCTTTACAAAGTAATGTGGTATTTTGACATCGCTAATTAATTTGATTGAATATATGAGATACATCAATGTGTGATTAGTTAAATTAAATAAATATATTAGTAAAAGCTTTGAAGAGCATAACAAAGTTTGAAACTGGTGAGTTTTTCCTTTAAATAAGTCTGTTTACACATGATGCATTAAAACGTCAAACATAAAAAAGGTAAATATTACAATCATTGCAAGTTACTGTATTTAAAATAAAATTAGATGCATTTCTTACTGCTTGGGTTTTATTTTGTCATCAATAAAATTCATGGCTTCCAATAAATTGTCGTTTTTCATAATCACTTTTGAGATACGCTATCGTGAAAATGGCTGTGTTTATAAATAACGTATGTTTGAAAGTTTGCGCATGCACTGATCGGGTCTTCTTGGCGGATTTTTTTGTAGAAGCGCTGGAAAAGTCGAAATTATCTCTACTCGAACAGTGTGGACTACGCTGGCCACGTGGACTTCTTGTGATAGGATTAGAGCTGTCACGTGACCAAATATCAGCACTGCTCTCATTTTACAACCAACGTGTGAATCCACATGAAGATGTAAAAGGATTGTAAATTAATTACACACTGTGTATCTAGGAAAATAGCGCTCCAATGGCCAGTAGAACGAACTGCTTAGTTATAGAGAGTTATATAAATATCCGCCAGGGTGTACTAGTGGTACTTAACTTATTTGCTAATAGGTAGGGCGACACATCATAAGGTTAATTGTCATCATGTCACCAAACCTAAGGTTTTTTTTTTCTCCTTGTCTATTCCTTCTTACCAAATTATGAGAGTCAGATTTAGCTTCATAGCTCATAAGCTGAGCCTGTATTATTTGGTTGTATTAACCTACAAAATGTGTACATAAATATGTCCCGAAATCAGTTTAAATAGGGAGTGAAATATGTAAAAATGATAAATTATGGAACAGTGAGTAAATTTTCACTCTTCATGTTATTAATACATATAAAGGCATAAAATATTATTGAAACGAAATTTAATTTTTATGGATGCAAATTTATGAGGGAAGTAATAGAAAAATACATTTCTAAATAATCCCCCACACATACAATAACTACTTTTTAATGAGTTGTATTGAATTATCAGTTAATAATTTGTTTAACACTGTTTAAATAAGCCATTAATTATTGTTTACATCGTTACTGATTCCAGCCTATAGACTGGGTCAGTTTTTTTAAATTCTAGTCATACCTATATTTTCCCACTACCAGCTTGATAGGCCTGTCATGATTTCATATGCCTTATAATCTATCTTAAGACTAGGAAAAACACAACATCCAGTCCCTGGCCATCAATTTATCAATGTGAAAAGGTATACAAATATTTTCATCAATTAAAAATTCTCGGTCATAACAGAAATCAAACCTGGGACCCTTACACACAGTAGACATACAAGCTACCGACTAAGCTAAAGTGTCGGACTACTTGATTAACCGGTAACCCATTAATTAAGGATTTCAATATAGATTACACTATATAACTGAGATTAAAAATCATACAACGCTACAAACTTTCAATGAAACTTCCATTGTTGCCGGTTCTTTAAAAACAAATGAAGTCAGATCACTCCATATTTTTAAATTCCGTTCCCTAGAATATATATTTTTTTCAGTCCGGGCTTAAAAGTTGTATCTTGACAAATTAGACGGTATTTTTCATACGGTTAACTGAAAATTAGTGAAACATCATTTAAAAGTATTTTCCCCATGAAATACATAAAAATTATGCCACGATAAAAAAAACACGCAAAATTTGTAGTTTTATGTAATATCCTCATAAATGACCTTTATCCTGAACTGCTGTAATTTTTTTTTCTTTCTGTTCATCCCCGTACCTGTAAGTCTGTCCCTATGTCTGTATGTCTTCTGCCTCTATGTCTGTCCCCATGTCTGTCTGTCTTCTGCCTCTATGTCTGCCTGTTTGTCTGTACCTGGAACTACAGCTGAGATAGTTCGACAGATTTAGTTCAAACTTTTAATTGTTTCATGGTCATACCTCGAGCGCAAATCGTGTGAGGGGAAGGGGAAATGTTTTTATAGTTTTTGTTTCAAAAAACCTTTTTTCTGGTCAAAATAAATAACACATTGTTTCAGTAGGTACAATTTTTTGTATTACACATAATTCATGAATATATAATACAGCAACGCGTCTTACTACGCATTAACGCTATATGCGTAGGTAATAATTACGCTAATGCTTCTAAGGACGAGGTAGGCTATATTTATAGGAAGTGTACTCGCAATTGCATGGAGGAAGAGTGAAAAACCGTTCTGTAAAAACCACCTTCAGTACATCCGACCGAGATTCGAACCTTGATCTCCCCGTCATTGGCAGTCTAATCTACTGCAAGAGTAACGCGTTAGACCATGAGACCACCGAAGCGGGTCATGAAGATTTGTAGTGACCATTATGGAATTTGAACAAGACATTTTTCTTAATTTAAAAAGTTCCTCACCAAATTACATGACACACATTTAACAACTGTTGTTATTACTATACATAGAACACTAAACTAAATGTATCATCTGAAGTAATATTTGGTTTATTTTGTCCAAAACTGTGTTTTGTTGTACAAAAAAAACCAACCTAAAAATATACTAAACCCGTGTGAAACTTCGAGATTGTAAACCTGAATCTTGCGATGTTTTGGATTGGTTCAGAAATTTAATCTTAATATTCGAATGATTCGAATTGTATTCGAAATTTCAAATCAAATCTATCACAGATTCGGATCTGATGGAGTTTAATTTAAAAAAATTCGAATATAAAAATTCAAACATTTGAACTTTTTAAAAGAAATGATCATAAATCCATTACTTTGACTTGACAATTGAAACTTTGATAATATAGTAATATTTAAAATCTAATCACGATTTGAACACGGTTTATTGAGTAAGCAAAGCTCCGAATTTCTCAGGTCTATAATATACGNCCCACATTAAAGAATGTAAGGTTCCAGCGCACCTCATCACCTACATTCCAAGGGACGTGTGAAGAATCACCGAACAGACACGCAGCTGATTACAGGGCCAGGTCTTCTAGCCAGCATTATCATCATTATTACTATCCGGGTCTTCCTCTTGTCGGGGAGCGCGTGCTCATGGGTGTGTGGGTGTGCAGGTGGATTTACATACGCACCACTCTCCTCCAAAGATCTGTGTCTATATGTTTCATCTCAGGTTACTGGGTCAAACACGCAACATCACGAAGAGGCGGACATTAGAAGTGACTGTACCTTCCTTACTCGATACTCTACCTCCCTCTACCTCCTGAATAAACATTTATACACCCTCAGGGGGGAGAAGGGGGAGGGAAGACGAATATACCAACTGCTCTATGCGTGGTGTCGAATGCGCAATGTGGATATAACATGCTCTTAAGGGCTCCGCCTACTCGAAGGGAAATATTCTCACAATGAAACTATGACGTTCTGGTGGAGTGTTTTCGCCAGGGTAAACAAGAGCTTGTTTGGACTGTACCTGTGAGATGTTCTTTCTCAGACTGTCCCCATTTAACAAATCACATTTAGGCTCCGATTTATAATCCAATTTTCATCGGAAGCTAGAGAAGTTACTAGGTATAGATCTAATTTCACTTATCCATACGTCTAATCATGTGATCTACAGCTGTCATTTTTAATAGATGTTATCAACGTTTACAGAAATAAAATTTATATTGCATTTTTAAAAGGCCACCCCACCCACCTCGGTGGCGTAGTTGGATAACGCGCTTGTCGTGTTGAGCTCAACCGCTGAGGACGGGAAGATCGAGGCTCGAATCTCGGTCGGGTTAAATGGGGGTGGTTTTTCCTAAATGGTTTTCCACTTTCCCTCCACGCAAATGCGGGTTCACTTCCTATAATTCAACCTTCCCAATTCCTAATCTTAGTAATTAGTACTTAAAGCGTATAACCCGAATGGGTAGTAAGACGCGGTGCTAAATATTATTATTATGCAAAAGGCCCTTTCTATAAAAATTGTACTGTACACTTCGTTTACCCGTAAAGGTAGAAAACTTACCTTGCAATGCTCCACTATGTCTTAATGTTGTCCATAAAGGTAAGACTGCTACCTTTCAAGGTTAACTGAATGTACACACCTCACATGGGAAGGTATGTTTTTTTGAAACCTGACAAATGAGTGGTTAAATAATCTAATTTAACCTTTCCTTTATTTAAACAAACAAATAATTGGTGGTTATTTATAGTTTCTTATTTTTTTTATAAACACAATAAAAGAGCAATACAATAAATTAAAATCCTCTCACCAGATACATTGATAGCATAATTTTGGTGGGAAGTTCAATCTGAAAGGAATTTTCTCCTACAAAAGGGGAAAAGAGCTTTCAGAACGGATTTTACTTGAAAAATCAGAATCAGTGTATTTATTTTCTTCCCTCACCATCGAAATGTATACACATAGGCCTAACATATTAGATAGGAACTTCATTGCCATTACACGTGCACTATACACAATGTTTGGCGAAATATAATTGGTAGATAAAACTTCTTGGGGGACAGCACCCCAAAAACAGTACCTTAACAATACGCCAGGAGCGGTAGCTACAGCTTCACACGTCACAATACCACTTCGACAAGAAGCTTGGTTGAAGACGGCCATTTTAAAAACCTCTGTTCCTAGAGAATTTGTAAGTGAATTTCAAGGTAGGATATACGTTGTGGTTTATGTTGCTGGGATTTTGTTTCATCACCGCGTCTTACTACCGACTAGGATTACACGATTGTTGGGATTGTTGGTGTATTATTTGATTATGGTGGGATATTGGTGTGTCATTGTGGTGTGTTAATGGTGGGTGGTGGGATATTGGTGTGCTAGTGTGTTGTGTTGTTGGTGTTTGGTGAGTTATTAGCATGTAGTGAGATATTGGTGTGTTAATGGGGGTGGTGTGATATTGGTGTGCTAGTGTGTTGTGTTGTTGGTGTTTGGTGAGTTATTAGCATGTAGTGTGATATTGGTGTGTTAATGGGGTGTGGTGTGATATTGGTGTGCTAGTGTGTTGTGTTGTTGGTGTTTGGTGAGTTATTAGTGTGTAGTGTGATATTGGTGTGTGTTAATGGTGGATGGTGGGATATTGGTGTGCTAGTGTGTTGTGTTGGTGTTTGGTGAGTTATTAGTGTGTGGTGTGATATTGGTGTGTCATTGTGGTGTGTTAATGGTGGATGGTGGGGTATTAGTGTGCTAGTGTGTTGTGTTGTTGGTGTTTGGTGAGTTATTAGTGTGTAGTGTGATATTGGTGTGTCATTGTGATGTGTTAATGGTGGGTTTGTGGGATATTGGTGTGCTAGTGTGTTGTGTTGTTGGTGTTTGGTGAGTTATTAGTGTGTGGTGTGATATTGGTGTGTCATTGTGGTGTGTTAATGGTGGATGGTGGAATATTGGTGTTTGGTGTATGTTGTGAAAAATGGTGTGTGGTGTTGGTGAGCTGTTTGTGAGATGTGTGGTGTATAAATGTTAAAAAATCTTTATTTAAATTCATAGTTTGTGCGCAACCATATGAAGGTCCACTCTATTATGGTACAAATTTAACTTTTAATGTATTTAGCTTTTAAGATTTCTTAAAAATCAATGACCAGAGAAGAAAAATCTAAGAGGTTGGTTTACGTTGTTACATGTTGCACTTGGCACATCTTCTTTGGGAAGTTGGTTTAAGATTATTTTTATTTAATTGAATATTTTTATGCAGTTCAAGGATTCAACCCATGACTTCCCTAACATTTGAATCACTCAAAGAACCATTTAGATTTCTCTAATAACCATTTGGATCACTAACAGAACTATATGGATCACTCAAAGAACCATTCGAATTACTCACAGAATAATATGGATCACTCAAAGAATCATTCGAATTACTCACATAACTATTTGGATCACTCAAAGAACCATTTAGATTACTCACATAACTATTTGGATCACTCAAAGAACCATTCGAATTAGATAAAGAACCATTCGAATTACTCACAGAACTATTTGGATCTCTCAAAGAACCATTTGTATTTCTCAAAGAACCATTCGAATTACTCACAGAACTATTTGGATTACTCAAAGAACCATTCGAATTACTCACAGAACTATTTGGATCACTCAAAGAACCATTCGAATCCCTCAAAGAACCATTTGGATCACTCAAAGAACCATTTAGATTACTCAAAAAACCATTTTGTACAAATTACAAGTTAATTAACCAATCCTGCAATAAAGGTTGAACAATTTGACAAGGTAGTTCTTAACTCACTTTTCTAATAGTCAGAGTATAGATTTGTTTCACCTACAAAATAAAATAATCAACACAACGCTTTATACAAAGCTCAATAAACATTTGGTTGGGCCTACAGAATTAAGAGGGAACAGTGACCGCCATCTTTGTACAAAACAAAATATTATTTTGAGAATATTACAAAATAATATTGTAATATATGCAAAAAAACAACAAAACTTGACAATATTTTAGTTTATCGATAATTAACCAAATATTTTGCTAGGTACAGTTTGACAAAATAATTTTATAGACCACACTACATTTTTATAACATGTAGACAATAGTTTTATTCTTGCATGTGTTGATTTTATATTTAAGATGATATATGACGTCACTGACTTGCTAAGAGTACATCTACTGTAGATATGTGTGTTGATGCTATATTTAACATTATCTATGATGCCACTGACTTGCTAAGAGTACATCTACTGTAGATGTGTGTGTTGATGCTATATTTAACATTATCTATGATGCCACTGACTTGCTAAGAGTACATCTATCGTAGATATGTTTTGTTGATGCTACATTTAGAATTATCTATGACGTCATGGACTGGCTACGTCTGCTGTAGACATTGTGTGTTGATGCTTTAGTTAAAAGATCTATGACATCATGGACTTGCTAAGAGAACATATACTGTAGATATGTGTGTTGATATATTTGATGCGATTTGTCTTGGAGCGATGAAATCCTCGCTCCTGAAATGTCAGAACTAACCGGCCCGTGTGTAATACATCTGTCTGTGGCCTGTTGACCCCGACCTGGTCACAGAACGAACTGCACACACACACACACATACACCTCTTGTTTCTCTGCCCGACTCTCTTCACAACACTCGTTATATTCCTCTATCACTCTCCGGCTTCGGCCTCTTTACATGAGCAGAAATACTCACAATGAAACTAGTATTTTATAAATAATTATAGAAAACACTTTCTATATTTGTAAGCATGTATTATTGTATATCTGTAAACGGTGACCTGGTGGTCTAGGGGGTAAGGTGTCTGACTTTGGTTCTGGGTGTCCGGGATTCAATCCTCGGTCCCGGCACAGATTTATCTGATTACCAAACCCTTCCTTCACTCTCTGACAAGACATCTTGTGAATGTGGGGAATGCCAGGCCTCCACCGTGGTTCGGATCCCACGTTAAACTGTAGGTCCTCAATTTCATCTCACAATCACCCTACCATTACACATTAGCGTAAGTGCGTATAACCCGAACGGGTAGTAAGACGCGGGGATGATAATAATAATAATAGTAGTAATAATAATACATCTGTACATTTGTATGTCTTTGAAGTTGCACATCTATAGTGAAATATTCTGAGGAAGCATCTTTTAGAAAGTAACAACATATTTTTAGGTCAATATTGATAACATTTTACTATATTATTATTTTTATTTTATCTCAATTGATAATATCTAACAAAAGTGACAGCTGCAGATCACAGGACTTGACGTATGAATACGTGAAAGGAGATCAAGTAACTTTTACAACTGTCAGATGAGGTTCTTTTTTAAGAAAATCGGACTATATATATTTGTCTTTCATGTACAATAATTATTACAACGGCCTAACGTTTTGATTGCAATGCTATCTATTTGTAAATATGAAAATATATTAAGAGGTGTGTGTACATTCTGTCTACCAACAGGGGGTAAGAATCTTTCTAGAACTAGTGTACCGTGTGTACATTCTGTCTACCAGCAGGGGGTAAGAATCTTTCTAGAACTAGTGTACCGTGTGTACATTCTGCCTACCAGCAGGGGGTAACAATCTTTCTAGAACTAGCGTACCGTGTGCACATTCTGCCTACCAGCAGGGGGCAAGAATCTCCAGTGCACTGGTCAACAGTAATGATAGTCAGAAAGTTTGTCTACCGTATTTTGTAACAACGCCACAAGAAGTACCTCCGCCGCAATTATGACGTGTAAGAGCTTTTCGCGCTCATTTGTTTCAATTTACACGCTGGGACCGAAACATAGTTCGTGGAAATTATAGTTCTAGGAATATCACAATCACAGGTGAATATAATGTACACATATATATGTGGGTCATAGTGAGAGAACATTGGTACGCATGAGAAGCACTTGTTTGGAGGGGAGGGGGTGGTATGATAACATGAAAAAGGGCGGGGGGGAGGGCACATGAATAACGAATTAACACACCGATCGTGTATCATCCATCATAAGAAGTCATCATTGCCGACTTTTTTTTTTACATCCTGTAATGAAGATGGTGGACGTTATTTCGTAACAGTACATCTTACGATTTCTAATATTTACCATAATTCACGAACAAGATACCAACTTGGTTGTTTAGAATGTTAGACGGACGTCCTGGGTCGGACCCAGGCGCGATAGTTCTGAGTTAGCTGAACTTTATAACAGTGTAATTTGATGTATAAAAAAGTATTTATACGTAGAAAGCGTTCATTTACTAGCCGAGTATAAGTTGGTTTCCTGTAATTTTGATACTATTCGTTCAGTATCTTAGAGCTAATTTATTTTAATTAGTTTAAATAATATATATAAATAAATATTACTTACTCTATGGCACTATGAACTTGAAAGCTCATTGCCGCACTTGCAAAATTACAACAGCTATTCTTGTATTGAAATGGTTCTATCCAGTCCACCTCATTACATCCTATATCTATCTTGAGCTAGTCCTATCCAGTCAACCTCATTACACCATATCTCTATCTTGAGCTAGTTCTATCCAGTCCACCTCATTACATCCTATCTCTATCTTGATATAGTCCTATCCAGTCTCCCTCATTACACCCTATCTCTTTAGGGTCCATTATAATGTTATCCTCCCATTTGCGTCTAGGTATTCCCATCTGGTTTGTCAGTCAATACCTTGATCACGGTTCTAGATTCTCCCATACGCTCTGCATGTTTTGTCCACCTTGATCTGCGTGATTCGATTATCCTAACACTGTATTGAGATTATTACAGGGTATGTAACTCGCCACTATGTTATTTCATCCACTACCCAGTATTCCCAGCCCTTTTTGGACCAAATATTATCCTAAGCCCCTTGTTTTCGTCATGTAAGGTAAGAGACCACGTTTCACACCCATATTTTTGTTTATTATTATTGTTTTGTTTATTCCGGGTTTTAGATTCTTTAAAAGCAGGCGAGATGACAACCTACTGAACGAGTAATATCGTCCATTTCCCGAATGTAACCTTTAGAACAAACCACCATAAGTATACCCGGCAGTCAGGTCTATTGCGAGAGCGACGCCTTAGACCCCTCGACCACCGAACTTGTCATGTTTGGCTGAAAGCAGTAATCGTAGAGTTGGTAAACAACTTGTGAATCGAACTGTACGTGAGACGACGTGAGATTGGCCTGGGGGAGTGAGAAGTACAAGCCGGTCTTTATAAGAAAGGACTTGTATAAAATACAAACGTATTTTTTTGTGCTCCTCAACAAGGTGTAGGACCTCTGTCCGGGGTTCAATCCTCGGTCCCGGCACAGATCTATCTGATTGTCAAACCCTTCCTTCACCTCTGACAAGACGTGTATTAATCACAACTTGTGAATGTGTGGAATGCCAGGCCTCCACCGTGGTTCGGATCCCACGTTAAACTGTAGGTTCTCCATTTCAT
>CABFOW010002257.1:41610-52735 GCA_902141385.1 Timema californicum | reverse complement strand
GGGGGGGGGGGGATCCCCAAACTATGGTAGGGGGTCCTTGAGCCCCCCCCCCTCGTAGGTACGCTTCTGACGTGACCTCAACATAACTTTAGCAACACCACCCAAGGTCATACCAACCTTACCACCTTACTTCCCCCTCAGAACCGAACAACCTTTGTTTAATTTTTTGTTTTCTGCAATGCGTTGTTTTTGAGGTATTTTATTGGAAAGTTTTTAAATGAACACCCTGTATATGAAAGGCGTAGCTTGGGGGGAGGGGATGAATATTATTGTTACGGCTGATCTACGTAATTATAACCTTTTGTCCCCAAAGCTTCGACTTACACACACACTTAATTGTACATCGTGATTCGCCAAGACTGTACTATGTATTTGTACAATTGACAACATAAATACACAGACTTGCCGCTGGTGGCTCTGGTATCGATAATAGCTCTTAGTAGCCGATTATATTCACACGTCCATCACGGACTATGCCTTAAAATATAAGTGAAGAAAGACCCTGAGCATGGGATGGTACCTGGATAGTTCAGTGGTTAGAGCATTGGCACGTTAAACCGAAGCTCCCGGGTTTGATTCCCGTGTTGAGGTGTCATTTTTTAATTTATATAAATGTAAAAGTATGGGGAGGAGGGGGGGGGGCTGAGGCGTTGTAGGTGGGTAGGCCGTTCCCCGGACCCAACCGGGCCGGAGTTCATTACTGCAAACTGGCCCCTTTGTTTCCCTGACATCTTCCTCCCGGCTAATTTTGGTGCAATTTATTAAAATACACCCTCCTCGATCTTTTCCCTAAGATGACTCGCTCACCGGGGTTTGAGGTCTGAAAATGGATGTGAATGAACTTAAGGGTTCGAGTGAGTTTTAGATTTGTTGTTGTTGTGACTGCGCAATCTCTGGGTTAATCAAATTTGGTTCTAGGATAAACAATGTTGGGGACACAGTGTCATTGCTAAAAAACAACAATTCTAATGCATTTATTAAAGTTTATTTAGTTTTTACTGAGACATAATTAAAACCTTAAAAAACAGTGTATTATTTTATATTTTTCATAGTAATGAAAATACTATCAATTACCTTCAAAAAAATTTATTTTAGAAAAATTGTTGGTTAATTCAGAGAAGATCGCTTCAATAAAAAAAAACAAAAAAAAACATAGCTAACTCTCTTAAGGCGGTATGAAAGGAATCGCAAGGTTAAGTTCAGAACATTTTAGTTGGTTTTGGTCAAAGTAAATAAAATATTTCTCCAATAGAATCACTTGGTTTAACACCCTACATTTAATAATACCAACAGTTGTTGAATATCTATCAAAGCCTTTGCGGACTTTGAACAGGACTCTTTATTTCTTTATTTTAAATTTCTTATTCAAATAATACAAGGCTCATGACATATTCAAGACATATTGATATTATCAAACTTAGAGAATTAAACTAAAAGTATTTACTCAAGCGTATTCGATTCATTTTGACCGAAAATATTTTTTTATAAAACCTATGAAAATACTTAACTTAGCTCGCGTTTCTTCTCATCTCACCTTTAAAGACGAGAGGAAGAAGAAGTCAATAACAAACATCTTCCCCCGTATCGTCCATATCGGCGGTACGGTCTCTTCTGTGAGGTTAGCGTGCTCGACTCGGGGGAGAGCTCTCATCATCTCGGACCTAGGTTACCTCACTGTCTGGTAAAGAGGTCATCCAGTTCAGTTCCGTGGAACAACCGCGCAAGTCGTGGTCCTACCGCTGTCTTTAGGGGACGGACAGGAATAACATCTGGCTGCAGGATACGGACAGGAATAACAGCTGTCTTTAGGAGACGGACAGGAATAACATCTGGCTGCAGGAGACCGACAGGAATAACAGCTGACTGCAGGATACGGACAGGAATAACAGCTGACTGCAGGAGACGGAGAGAAATAACAGCTGGCTCCAGGAGACGGACAGAAATAACAGCTGGCTCCAGGAGACGGACAGAAATAACAGCTGGCTCCAGGAGACGGACAGAAATAACAGCTGGCTCCAGGAGACGGACAGAAATAACAGCTAGCTCCAGGAGACGGACAGAAATAACAGCTGGCTGCAGGAGACGGACAGAAATAACAGCTGGCTCCAGGAGACGGACAGAAATAACAGCTGGCTCCAGGAGACGGACAGAAATAACAGCTGGCTCCAGGAGACGGACAGAAATAACAGCTGGCTCCAGGAGACGGACAGAAATAACAGCTGGCTCCAGGAGACGGACAGAAATAACAGCTGGCTCCAGGAGACGGACAGAAATAACAGCTGGCTCCAGGAGACGGACAGAAATAACAGCTGGCTCCAGGAGACGGACAGAAATAACAGCTGGCTGCAGGAGACGGACAGAAATAACAGCTGGCTGCAGGAGACGGACAGAAATAACAGCTGGCTCCAGGAGACGGACAGAAATAACAGCTGGCTCCAGGAGACGGACAGAAATAACAGCTGGCTGCAGGAGACGGACAGAAATAACAGCTGGCTGCAGGAGACGGACAGAAATAACAGCTGGCTGCAGGAGACGGACAGAAATAACAGCTGGCTGCAGGAGACGGACAGAAATAACAGCTGGCTGCAGGAGACGGACAGAAATAACAGCTGGCTGCAGGAGACGGACAGAAATAACAGCTGGCTGCAGGAGACGGACAGAAATAACAGCTGGCTGCAGGAGACGGACAGAAATAACAGCTGGCTGCAGGAGACGGACAGAAATAACAGCTGGCTGCAGGAGACGGACAGAAATAACAGCTGGCTGCAGGAGACGGACAGAAATAACAGCTGGCTGCAGGAGACGGACAGAAATAACAGCTGGCTGCAGGAGACGGACAGAAATAACAGCTGGCTGCAGGAGACGGACAGAAATAACAGCTGGCTGCAGGAGACGGACAGAAATAACAGCTGGCTGCAGGAGACGGACAGAAATAACAGCTGGCTGCAGGAGACGGACAGAAATAACAGCTGGCTGCAGGAGACGGACAGAAATAACAGCTGGCTGCAGGAGACGGACAGAAATAACAGCTGGCTGCAGGAGACGGACAGAAATAACAGCTGGCTGCAGGAGACGGACAGAAATAACAGCTGGCTGCAGGAGACGGACAGAAATAACAGCTGGCTGCAGGAGACGGACAGAAATAACAGCTGGCTGCAGGAGACGGACAGAAATAACAGCTGGCTGCAGGAGACGGACAGAAATAACAGCTGGCTGCAGGAGACGGACAGAAATAACAGCTGGCTGCAGGAGACGGACAGAAATAACAGCTGGCTGCAGGAGACGGACAGAAATAACAGCTGGCTGCAGGAGACGGACAGAAATAACAGCTGGCTGCAGGAGACGGACAGAAATAACAGCTGGCTGCAGGAGACGGACAGAAATAACAGCTGGCTGCAGGAGACGGACAGAAATAACAGCTGGCTGCAGGAGACGGACAGAAATAACAGCTGGCTGCAGGAGACGGACAGAAATAACAGCTGGCTGCAGGAGACGGACAGAAATAACAGCTGGCTGCAGGAGACGGACAGAAATAACAGCTGGCTGCAGGAGACGGACAGAAATAACAGCTGGCTGCAGGAGACGGACAGAAATAACAGCTGGCTGCAGGAGACGGACAGAAATAACAGCTGGCTGCAGGAGACGGACAGAAATAACAGCTGGCTGCAGGAGACGGACAGAAATAACAGCTGGCTGCAGGAGACGGACAGAAATAACAGCTGGCTGCAGGAGACGGACAGAAATAACAGCTGGCTGCAGGAGACCGACAGGAAAACAGCTGACTGCAGGAGACGGAGAGAAATAACAGCTGGCTCCAGGAGACGGACAGAAATAACAGCTAGCTGCAGGAGACGGACAGAAATAACAGCTGGCTGCAGGAGACGGACAGAAATAACAGCTGACTGCAGGAGACGGACAGAAATAACAGCTGGCTGCAGGAGACGGACAGAAATAATAGCTGGCTGCAGGAGACCGACGAGAATAATATCTGGCTGCAGAAGACGGACAGGAATAATAGCTGGCTGCAGGAGACCGACGAGAATAATAGCTGGCTGCAGGAGACGGACAGGAATAATAGCTGGCTGCAGGAGACCGACGAGAATAATAGCTGGCTGCAGGAGACGGACAGGAATAATAGCTGGCTGCAGGAGACCGACGAGAATAATATCTGGCTGCAGAAGACGGACAGGAATAATAGCTGGCTGCAGGAGACAGACGAGAATAATATCTGGCTGCAGGAG
This sequence comes from Timema californicum, assembly GCA_902141385.1. Lineage (NCBI taxonomy): Eukaryota > Metazoa > Arthropoda > Insecta > Phasmatodea > Timematidae > Timema > Timema californicum. The sequence continues at coordinate 48,494 of CABFOW010002257.1, read as the reverse complement.
ACAGACAGGAATAACAGCTGACTGCAGGAGACGGACAGAAATAACAGCTGGCTGCAGGAGACCGACAGGAATAATAGCTGGCTGCAGGAGACCGACAGGAATAATAGCTGGCTGCAGGAGACCGACAGGAATAATAGCTGGCTGCAGGAGACCGACAGGAATAATAGCTGGCTGCAGGAGACCGACAGGAATAATAGCTGGCTGCAGGAGACCGACAGGAATAATAGCTGGCTGCAGGAGACCGACAGGAATAATAGCTGGCTGCAGGAGACCGACAGGAATAATAGCTGGCTGCAGGAGACCGACAGGAATAATAGCTGGCTGCAGGAGACCGACAGGAATAATAGCTGGCTGCAGGAGACCGACAGGAATAATAGCTGGCTGCAGGAGACCGACAGGAATAATAGCTGGCTGCAGGAGACCGACAGGAATAATAGCTGGCTGCAGGAGACCGACAGGAATAATAGCTGGCTGCAGGAGACCGACAGGAATAATAGCTGGCTGCAGGAGACAGACGAGAATAACAGCTGGCTGCAGGAGACGGACAGAAATAATAGCTGGCTGCAGGAGACCGACAGGAATAATAGCTGGCTGCAGGAGACCAACGAGAATAATAGCTGGCTGCAGGAGACGGACAGGAATAATAGCTGGCTGCAGGAGACCGACGAGAATAATATCTGGCTGCAGGAGACGGACAGGAATAATAGCTGGCTGCAGGAGACCGACGAGAATAATAGCTGGCTGCAGGAGACGGACAGGAATAACAGCTGGCTGCAGGAGACCGACAGGAATAATAGCTGGCTGCAGGAGACAGACAGGAATAATAGCTGGCTGCAGGAGACCGACAGGAATAATAGCTGGCTGCAGGAGACAGACGGGAATAACAGCTGGCTGCAGGAGATGGACAGAAATAATAGCTGACTGCAGGAGACCGACGAGAATAATAGCTGGCTGCAGGAGACAGACAGGAATAACAGCTGGCTGCAGGAGACGGACAGAAATAACAGCTGGCTGCAGGAGACCGACAGGAATAATAGCTGGCTACAGGAGACCGACGAGAATAATAGCTGGCTGCAGGAGACCGACAGGAATAATAGCTGGCTACAGGAGACCGACGAGAATAATAGCTGGCTACAGGAGACCGACGAGAATAACATCTGGCTACAGGAGACCGACGAGAATAATAGCTGGCTACAGGAGACCGACGAGAATAATAGCTGGCTACAGGAGACCGACGAGAATAATAGCTGGCTACAGGAGACCGACGAGAATAATAGCTGGCTACAGGAGACCGACGAGAATAACATCTGGCTACAGGAGACCGACGAGAATAACAGCTGTCTGCAGGAGACGGGAAGTGAGGTACTATTGATTAGTTCAGTAAAATGCGGTACTGGGCTCTATAAAAGCCTCCCTCTGCCCACCATTGCTTTAAGTCCAATTTCTGCAGCATCTCTCCGCTAATGGTAGTTGAGTCACTGTTGCCCCTGTTGGTTATGCAACAAGGAGGCTGCAATGGACCAGTGCTCATCTTCACCTCGACATTTTCACGGCACAGTTTGGTCTGAAATGGTTCGTGCCTTCTCTCTAGCAGACCAACTGACTGACCTAGTGATGGATGTAGGACAAGCCGCGATACATTCAATGTTAGTTATATGAATCTTAGTACCTAGTATAAATAACCATGATTACAATACTAAAATACGTCTCACCACCCATATTACCTTTAGTCTTACCACTCGTCTTACCGCTAGTCTTATCACTCGTCTTACCGCTAGTCTTACCACCCATCTTACCACTCGTCTTACCACCCATCTTACCACCCATCTTACCGTTAGTCTTACCACTCATCTTACCACCCGTCTTACCGCTAGTCTTACCACCCATCTTACCACTCGTCTTACCGCTAGTCTTACCACTCCTCTTACCACTCGTCTTACCCACATCTTACCACTCGTCTTACCACTCGTCTTACCACCCGTCTTACCACCCATCTTACCGCTAGTCTTACCACTCATCTTACCACCCGTCTTACCGCTAGTCTTACCACCCATATTTTCACCCATCTTACCACTAGTCTTACCACTAGTCTTACCACCATCTTACCACTAGTCTTACCACCCATCTTACCACTCGTCTTACCACCCGTCTTACCACTCGTCTTACCACCCATCTTACCACTCGTCTTACCGCTAGTCTTACCACTCGTATTACCACCCGTCTTACCGCTAGTCTTACCACCCATATTACCACCCATCTTACCGCTAGTCTTACCACTCATCCTACCGCTAGTCTTACCACCCATCTTACCACTAGTCTTACCACCCATATTTTCACCCATCTTACCACTCGTCTTACCACTAGTCTTACCACCATCTTACCACTAGTCTTACCACCCATCTTACCACTCGTCTTACCACCCATATTACCTTTAGTCTAACCACCCATCTTACCACTCATCTTACCGCTAGTCTTACCACTCATCTTACCGCTAGTCTTCCCACCCCTATTTTCACTCATCTTACCACCAGTATTACCACCCGTCTTACCGTTAGTCTTACCACTCATCTTACCGCTAGCCTTACCACTCGTCTTACCGCTAGTCTTACCACTAGTCTCACCACCCATCTTCCCGTTATTCCTACTACACGTCTTATCACCAGTACTCCCACCCGTCTTACCACTAGTCTTACCACTCGTGTTACCACTAGTCTCACCACCCATCTTCCCGTTAGTCCTACTACACGTCTTATCACCAGTACTCCCACCCGTCTTACCACTAGTCTTACCACTCGTCTTACCACTAGTCTTGCCACCCTATTACCAACAGTATCACCACCAATCTTACCAGCGTCTTGGCTATACACGTTTTGCTAAGTTGGTGTGCTGGGGTCTGGAGGAAGTCATGTTCTGATCAGGTTCTCTCCTGGTCCACGAACACTCTTCTACCCGCCTCGGTAGTTGCGTGGTCTAGGGCGCCACTTTCGCAGTAGACTAGACTTCCGATGACGGGGAGATCGGTGTTCTATCCCAATCGGGTTGTATTGAGGGTGATTTTCCAACCTCCTGCCGCGTGAATGTGTATGCACTGCCTTTAAATTCCACCTTCCTAGTCCGTAACACATTTTCATAATTAGTTCATAGGCGTACAACCCGGACGGGTAGTAAGACGCGGTGCTAAGAACAACCACTCTTGTAACGGGCGTAGTAGGAGTCACCCGCCTCGGTGGCTCGTAGTTGGCTAACGCGCTAGTCGTGTTGAGCTTGACTGCTGAGGACGGGGAGATCGAGGTTCGAATCTCGGTCGGGTGAACTGGCGTAGGGATACATAATTTGGTCTGGTAACTTTTCAAAGCTGTCAGTCAGCACCAAAGAAGCCATGGGGCTACTGTACTTAAAGCGTATAACCCGAACGGGTAGTAAGACGCGGTGCTAAATTATTATTAATATTATTAGCACGAGTCGGGTGATGTGAGGTAACTATCGCCACGGAGACAGAAGGCAGGGACAGCGAGGAACACGGAACTACCCTCGTCATCCCAACTGTCTTGTGGATCAGCCGCACTTGGGCTGATTTCCAATCCGGTCAAATAACAACAGTCAAGGGGTTTCACATCGAATCAGTCGTTGACTTGACTAGACCGGGAAAATTTTGGTACTATTCTTACAATGTTTTAAATTTACCTTTTAAAATATTTAGGTTTAATTTACAGGTATTTTGATCTGTTAAATTTAACCAAATTTAAGGATTGATTGGTTTATGTGTAGTGAATTATATTTAGGAGTATTGTGTGTTAAGTTTACTTCTTAAAATCTTTAAGATTTAATTCATAGTTTTTTTGATATTATACATTTAACTAAAACAATTCAGTTTTGTACGAGATGGATGTGGATAGCTAGGTTCATTATTCTTCGTAGGATGAAAAGAAAATTATGGGTTCATATCATTAATTTAAGGAAATATACTTTCGATTTATTTTAACCATCTTGTTTCCTGATTTACTCAGTGATCCAATTAATTCTTATAACTACTTTAGCATGAGCATAGCCAGTTTTTAAAATCTAAATTACATATTAAGTGATGAAACAGTGAAGCAAAATACGATCTACCGCCGTGCTATTCAGCCAGAAGAACGATTAGCCAATTTTTTTTAGGTAAGTGTATGAATTGAATATACATTTCTTATCCATTAATTCACAGTGATAACTTTTTTGACATTAGAAATAGCTGCAATGTTCACCAATATTATGTATTTAATATAGTGTGTTCGACGTTCTATTTAAATTATTATCAATAATTTATTACTGTAAAACTAATTATTTTACACATTTTCCCGTAAACAAATGTCAAGTCTACGCTAGTAGCCAGTGAATATTCCTCCCCCCCACCCCCAAATAAAAACTTGTGCAAGGTAGGGTTATTAATTATGTTAATAATTCTTGCTTTAAAATAACATAAAATATTCATAAATAAATAAGAACATACAATCACTAAACTTGATTTATTCAAATGTATTACAAACATTTTTAAAAATCATTTCAAACCTTCTGTCTTGATTGTTATAAAAACCGTAAATTACATATTATTATTATTAACGTTTAGAATTAGACCCAAATCATTATCTTCTGTATTTGAAGGGAATTGTGGCAGATTATATTGAAATTAATGACCTGTCGGTTGATCATAAATAATACTGTCAGAAGAAAGAGAATTGGAGTAAAATCTAACATGGATCGGAGAGGGCTTCAGTTTACGTTGAAATAATTGAATAACTTCACCTTTAAATACCAGATTTTCCAGGGATTTCAATTTCTTGATGTTTGGAGGTAAGCTCTTCAGGAACGTAAGGTTTAGATCGTTAGCTCCCTGGGATGCCGATGACATTCTTTCTAATTGTTGCAGATAAATTCTATCAATGTCATCTTCTTTGGCTTGAGTTTCTTTGAAAATGAAGAGTTTCCAGCAACAACAGCAACATTTTCAGATACGAAATCTACCTTCAAATGAAAATTCAGATCATTCGTTTAAACTTCCATCGGATTTGTGGAAATGTATGTGTCTCTCTTCGTTAACACAGTTATTTTCAAAAATCATGAATTTCATTTCCGACCTGTTGAGACTCATTTTCCTTCTCATGACAGTCAATTTCTGGAACATTCCCTATATGTTGTTCGTATTCTAGGCTGTCATCTAGAAAGGACAACACAACAAAGTATGGCCAAATTACCTTTGTACTGTATTTTCTGCTGCAGATCCTGAAGCAATATTGGATTTTTGTTATCTTTTCTCTAATATAATATATAATATTGAATAAAGCAAAATGAAATTATATAATCTTAAATTATGAATAGTTTTAAAATGTATTTGTAGGCCAGGAGGCCACTTTAAACGATGAATACAAATTTCCCTATTAATTACCGACTAGGGCGCTCTGGCTTCCAACCATAACACTCTAAACAGATAGACATAAAAACAAGTATTATCAAAAATAAAATAAATAATTTGACTATACTAAATAAAGGGTGGTTAGTATAATAAAAATGAAGGGATTATTAAATTTAATACAGTAAATTATTCGCCTCAGGACCCGATATTCGTGGATTCAAACCCAGCCGGTGTTGACGGATTTTTCTTGAGCGATAAGAATCCGTAGCACAACTTGTTGGGAGTCCTCCCGCTGTCCGACTGAGTCCCGCTTGGAAACCTCCCCTCGCTTTTATACCCTTGCCACCAAGATGGCGGCGACGGTAAAAGCAAGGGAAGGTCCCGAAGGGACTCGCCGAAAAGCGAGAGGGATCCCGGGCCAGCCTGGCCCCTTCCTTTATTAAATTTTTACAAGGTTACACATGATAAACATTAAACATAAGAGCTACCGGTACAATAAATCAAGTGGGTCTGTAGGTATCTCGTTCCACCGCAGCGGTGCCGCTGTCGGACCTTCTGCCTCCATGATGTTGCGTAGCTCCTCTCGAGACGGCCTGTCGGCGGGGTTGTCCTCCGACGCCACCCAGAAGGCCTCCCACCAGCATCCTCGGAGGGTATGTGCAACCAGGAAATGGAGGTTGCACATATCCTCCGAGGAGAACACCAATCCTCGACCCCGTGCGGCGCTGTAAAGCACCGTGGTGTTATCCGTGCCGAGACGGATAACCCTGTGGCCCGAGGACTGATGCTCCCACATCCACGTCACGAGCGCCGCTGCGACCTCGGCCCGATTGATCTCCTCCGGGCCGTCAAACCGCTGAATGCGGCACTCGTTTCGGTAGGGGGCGACGCTGGCGGTCGTCCAGGGGGTGGCGTCTGCGAAGACATCCACCGGAGGCTCGTCGGGGAACTTCCAGGTGCAGCTGACCCACCGGGGAAACTTCAACAACCTTTGGCCAAACATCGAAAGAATATGAAAAGAATTTTCCTGGTAAAACTGGTAGGCTCTTTCGCTCTCGCTCATAGAAATTCTTGTGTACTGATATAATCAATCGGTTCAGAAAGTGCACGCTAAATACTTCAAATAAATGAAAATGAAAATAAAATAAAATGAACGACCTCATTTTGTTTCTTCTGCCAGCACCCGACCGAACATAAACCAAACTACCGGGAGAATGCGGTCCCATCCATTGAGACACTGCACACGTTTAGTGTGTAGACCCACTGCACGTTGTCATGTGTTCATGTACAAGAACATTACTGTGCTTTTGTAGACATTTTCAATAAATATAACTGGTGACCTGGCGGTCTAGGGGTAAGGTGTCGGACTTCTATGCTGGCGGCCGGGGTTCAATCCTCGGTCCCGGCAAAGATTTATCTGATTACCAAACCCTTCCTTCACCTCTGACAAGACATCTTGTGAATGTGAGGAATGCCAGGCCTCCACCGTGGTTCGGAT
>CABFOW010002257.1:0-17244 GCA_902141385.1 Timema californicum | reverse complement strand
TCTGACAGTCAACATTTAGGTATATACCTACATTTTGACCGTCAGAAGTAACAGCTGCTAAACACATGTTTTTGCAGATCATATGGTTTGGCGTAGGGATACATAGTTTGTTCTGGTAACTTTTCAAAGCTGTCAGTCAGCACCAAAGAAGCCATGGGGCTACTGTACATGCGTGGTCTTGGAGAAATAAGTATGTTTTACATATCTCTTAGCATAGCAGTTTAAAATAAACTTGACTTTTTTTTTTCAGAAACCACAAATAGCATTTAGCTTGTGTAATAACGCGGCAATCATTAGACATATATAAATATATATTAAAAATGTAATCAAAAACCTAAAGTATATTCCACACCTTGACAACGTCATTGATTTTTTTTTTTTTGGGCTGGTGGTTATTATTTTGTCCACAAAGGATAGTTGAGATTCTAATTGAAAACTCCGTCACGCCTGCACGGTTGAAAACCTCGACTTAAATATAAATCGCACTAATTATCCATCCAAAATAAACGTGAATGTCATTGTCCTCTCGCAAGAAAGATGACAAAGGACAGTGGTATTACCCCGCCAACCCGGGTCATTCACGCTTAAGATTGGATCGTAGGAGACGCGAGTTAAGTGACAGTGTTTTTTTTGCAAGAAAAACTTTTTTTCGGCCAAAATAATCAAATATTGTTACAGTATAAATATTTAACTAGATTTTCCTCACGTGATGATATCAACAGTTGTTGAATATCTGTCGAGGGTGTCCTGGAATTTAATGACAACTTTTTCTCTTCATTCAAAAAGTTTCTCATATAATGGACGTTCATTAAGGTTATATCAACAACTGTTGATATCATTTATGTTTCTACTGGATAAATGTTTGATTTATTTCGACCAAAAAAATGTTTTGCTAATTTTTTTTCGAAAACACCGGCATTTTCTAGCGTCCCCTACAACCCCCACCTTAAATCATTCGACCTTTTTTCGGTATTTAACCACTTATTATTACCCTGTTTGGGGGTGTAACCATATTTATTAATTGCGCTAGTTAGTTAGGGATGAAGAAGGTCGAGAATAAATGAGGTGTACCCACATTCGCGTGGCGGAAGAGTGGAAATAATTAAAAAAAAACACCTCAGTACACCCATCTGGGATTTGAGCCCCGATCTTCCTGTCTATCACGAGAGTTACGCATCAGACGATGCGGCCACTGAAGCAGGCAATGATCACCTCAACCGTCAGTTTTGTAAGTTATTTTATCTGACTAAAATACCATCATACAGTAGGATTATGGTACGAAATAAAGCCTTCCAGAACAGGCTTAACAAACCATACTCACGGTATAGTTGGTCCTCCCTAACCACTCGACCATTGGGACGGGTTGTTTTACGGAAGAAATGGGGGATTAGTTACTTAACATATAATATTTCACTGGTTATGTAATAATTATCACCAGCAGGATCAACGAGGTGACCGAATGCAGTTTCCTAGCTATCTGTCACCGCTTTCAGATGTCGGCGAGGAATTCTCCCGCGCACAGTTCCGTCCGCAAGGGGTGTGAAACAACGGTCCACGGGCCACGTTCGTCGCGGTCCAAACGATAAGAACTAGAGATAATCTTTCTATAAAACCTTGCTATATCTTTAGATAATAAAAGTTTATATACTTACATATGGTCTCCCCTGGGGGGAGCGGGGGGATCATCAAATTCCAAGGGACCCGCTTCAGTGGCCGAATGGTCTAAGGCGTCACTTTCATTTTAGACTGGCCTGCTGACGATGGTTAAGGTCGAGGTTCGAATCCTGGTTGACTCTACTGAGGGTGGTTTCCCCTAAATGTTTTCCCACTCGCCTTCCACGCAAATGCCAGTAGATCACCTCTAAAATACTTCCCTTCTGACTTCCCTTAGGTACCCCATCAGATTAATTTTGAAAGACGTGGTAGTAATAATAGTAATAAAGAATGTGAGAGTTTAGTTGGTAAGGCTTATGATTGCTTAATTATATATTTTTTTACCTTCCATTTGTAAAGTGCGTAGTAGATTTAGTTTTGTATATCTATGACATATTTTTGTTCATATTATTAAGACAATTTAATTTTTTTTAAATCAATTATTTATAAGCTTTAGATCATCGAAGTCCTGACCCTGCTCTTGAACAGATATTCAACAACTGTTGATATCACCATATCATCCACATTTCTACTCAACAAAAATTTGATGTATTTTGGCCACAGCAGTTTTTTTTACTATACAGACTGTACACATATTTACATACTTGCGATCACTTCCCCTCATACTCAACGCCTCAGCGCTCTCGACTTAGTCGTTTCATTATAAAAACAATCAGTTAATATAATTATCACTCTTGATGTTATTTTTATATAATTATCTCTTAGAAGGAAAGTACACAATTTTGTAGCTTGTCTTTTATTTAAAAAAATAAATAATTATAATTATTAGCACCGCGTCTTACTACCCGTTCAGGTTATACGCACTTACGTTAATGTGTAATGGTAGGGTGATTGTGAGATGAAATGGAGGACCTACAGTTTAACGTGGAATCCGAACCACGATGGAGGCCTGGCATTCCCCACATTCACAAGATGTCTTGTCATAGGTGAAGGAAGGGTTTGATAATCAGATAAATCTGTGCCGGGACCGAGGATTGAACCCCGGACCTCCAGCACAGAAGTCTGACACCTTACCCCTAGACCGCCAGGTCACCGAAAAATAAATTAAACTCTGGGAAAAAATGCCCGGCATAAATTCTTTTTCGAGCCGGTCATATACGTTTTTGTTTGTTAAAATAAAACACGATATTCCAATTAAACCGCATAAATAAATCAATCAAAACAAACTTGTTCCTTCTTAACTAATTAAATAAGATTCATTTTTTTATTAAATAATAAAAATAATAGTTAAAAATAAATGGTTGTGTTTTCTGTCATAATAATTCTTTAGCATGTAATTAATTGGCTTATAGCTCATTTCTTCTTCCTAAACGTTTCATCGGAAAAGTTAAGGTATTTATTACAAGTACACTCGGTTCTAATAAAATAGAGAGTGGTTGGAAATGCTATTAGCGCATTCACGAGAAACAAATTATTCAAGGGCAAAACGAGAAAGTACTGAGAGATAACTTCAGTTGTTTAGACAAGGACAAAGGCGTCAGTGTCGCTTTGTCTGATTAATCAGGAAGGAGCTCCAATTTTAAGCCAGATGCGGGGTTTTAACTAAATGTTTCTAAGTTCTCAGTTCAAGAAAATATGGCTACACTTCTTCTAAATTCTAATCTCATCACTCATACCCTAGTAGTGTAAGTACGCGGGCAGTCCAAACGGGTGGTAAGACGGGGTATACACATACACAATAATGAATAAATATGGCCACCGATTTTTTTTTTTAAACTTGAATGAAATCGAGCAATCATGGTATTTTTTTCAAATATTATGTCGAAATTAAACTGGTTTCTTAAAAATATATTATTTAAATTTATTAAAAAAAAGGAACTTTTTGATAATTAAATTTTACATCAATCAATTATATAGCCTATACAGACAAAGAATGAAAATAAAGAATATTATGTTTATGTATATTATTGATTTATTTAAAATGTGATTAAATATATTATTATAATGTTTTACAAGATTCTCAACTAAAAAATAAAATCAAATTAGCCTAATTTAGTTATATTATCTCACCCCAAGGGATAATGTTTTTAAACTTGTTTTTTAATAAATAGAAAACACACCAGTGCGGTTATTTTGAAAACTCTTAGTGCTCTTCACAGATTGTATTTTGAAGATGAAACGGTGCATTTAAAATTGAAGAGTACTAGGGAATAGGGGGGAAACCACTTTATAAACATTCTCCAAGAAACACTTATAACAATTAACACTTATCAATCTCAAACTCCACAAGAACCCCAGGAAACAATTATTTTAAATTAATTTAAATATTACATATACACCTATTAACCACAATCTAAAGTACATTAGAAAGTTATCATGATTGTTTAGCAGATGGCAGCACTAACTCAATTTGAGTTAAAATTAGTGTTCCCCCTTTTCCCTTGTACCTTCCAACTGTAACTTTTACGAAAGCTAGATTATTTTTAGTTTCAGATTTATTGAGTGTCATGGCGGATGAATACACTTAGAAAGTCTCACGTGGTTTGCTGACCTTCACACAGATATTATAACTGCTTAGGTTTGGTGTCGGGTGTTGTTGTCTTAGGTTAAGAACAGTTGTAAGCCATGTGCTTATAGCACATACACGGAATTGTAACATAACCTAACCCCATACAATTCCAGTAGTGATTATCTGGGACTTAACCCTACAATCTAAGGAACGAGACGGAAGAGGATGAATTTTAACGTCATGTATAGTCAATCGCCTGGAGAGAGTATGGGAAATCACCTCAGAGTAATCTGAATGGGGTAAACATCCAGAATTTAGACAGTGCTGAGTGAGAGAGTAGGTTTTTTTGCCCCCCCCCCCTGTGATGTGGGGATTAATTCTCCCTTCTTTCAAAGGTCACAGAAGTGGTCAGTGCTACCACACTTCCGGCTTGACATGTCTCAACCGGTTGTTATGTCACCTGATAGAGCGTGCTGCCTAAACCAAGGGGCAAGCATTCGGTACTTGCTGCAAGGGCAGGAGGGGGGGGGGGGCAGGTCAAGAGGTTAGCGTGGCTGTCTGTTCCTGAGTCTAAAACCTACCGCGGTGATCATCTTTCACATCCCGGGTTCGTTGATAGGATGGTGTTCCCCCTCTCAAATGCGCGAGAGTCAACTTTAACAGCCAATTAATCAATCAACCACGATCACCCTGTCTTCGGCAGTCTTAGTCTAGTGCGAGAGCAGCGCCTTAGACCATGCGGCCACCGAAATATAAACATATTTTTATATAGTCAACATTGATAACATATTACTATATTAATATTGTTATTTTACAACTATTGTTAATATCTATCAAAAGTGACAGCTGCAGTTCATATGCCTTGGCGTATGAATACATGAAAGTAGATCTAGTAACTTTTATAGCTGTTAGATAAAGAAAGTCTTTCACCTAATAATTGAACCATAAATAAATATTTTAATATAAACTCGATGCTACTACGTTTAATAAAATTATATACGTGATGATTAAAACCCGTTCAATTTTGTATTTTATTTTAAAGTTTATCGTTAATCATAAAATATACGCAATAAAACTTTATTTTGAAACATTAAATTAATGGTTAAAAAGTGTTACTTTCGATGAGAGCACGGGAATTGTAGAGAGTTGGTTTTTTTAAAACTAAATACGTCCATACTATTTTTTTTGTGTCACGTATTTTACAAAAACCTTCGTTTAAGATTTGTAATTTTTATAGGTTTTTATAGGCCAAGATAAATGTAACTAAATAGTGTTTGTTTTTTTGGTTTAAATTAAAAAAGTTTTCGAGTTGACGAACAACCGGTTGTTAGTTAATTTATTGGCAAACATTAAAATGGACTATACCTCTGTGTTTAGGAGGGGGACCAGGGAGGTTTTGTGGAGGTTCTGCGACAATTTTACAAGGGAACACATCTCAAAAAACATCAACAACAACAAAAACAACCAAAAAAACAACATCATGTCTAGTTGAGAACTTGTGGCTCAGGACAAACTTCTCGGTAACATCTAAAATGTCGGTGACCTGGCGGTCTAGGGGTAAGGTGTCAGACTTCTGTGCTGGCGGCCGGGGTTCAATCCTCGGTCGCGGCAAAGGTTTATCTGATTACCAAACCCTTCCTTAACCTCTGACAAGACATCTTGTGAATGTGGGGAATGCCAGGCCTCCACCGTGGTTCGGATCCCACGTTAAACTGTAGGTCCTCCATTTCATCTCACAATCACCCTACCATTACACATTAGCGTAAGTGCGTATAACCCGAACGGGTAGTAAGACGCGGTGCTAATAATAATAATAATAATAATAATATCTAAAATAAATATTTCAAATAATGCACTTATTTTGGTCACTGCGTATTAGTGGCGGTACGTGCTATACGCGTGTATACTAATCACGGTAATGTATTAGGGATGAGAAAGGTTGAATTTAGAAGAGGTGAACCTTCATTCGTGTGGAGGTTTTCCCCACTCTACCTCCTCGGAAATGTGGGCACCTTTCCTCTTAATTCAACCTTCCTAACCCCTAACACATTAGCATAATTAGTATACACGCGTATAACACGACTGGGTAGCGAGACAACAATATAATGCTGTATATTTAATTAGTTAATGTGATGGAACAAAGAAACCGAAATAAAATTTCTTGTTAAGAAAATCTTTATGGTTGTCATGACAGCTAGGATAGATGCAATAAATTATAATATTCAAATCCCCCCCACCCCCCACCCCCACCCCCAAACTGAGAAGATGTTAAAGAGGATATATATATTATAATTTTACAAGGTCATTAAAGCGTGCATGACCTTTCTTTTAAAACCAAATATATTGTTGTGTAAGCATTGAGACATTTGGTGTTCTCTAGACCTACGAATTAATCTCTCGAAATTGCACTGCTATGAATATAATTGCTAATAATCGGCTGAAAGATTACAGGTTTGGCAAAGGCAGACAGGTATTGGTTACTGGAGAGTTTCATCATTCAAAATGTTATTATTAATAACGTGTAATTTTGCGATGATATAGCGACTAACAGTCTGGTACTGGACACATTTTATCCAACTAGAATCAGGTTAACTTTTTTGTTTGAATACAATATAAATATTGTATTTAATTGGAAGGAATCTGTATGTGACTAAATTTAATTTGTTTCCCAAACGTAGGCCATGAGTAAAATCACGTCCAGCAACTAAATAATATAAACATAAACTGTCTGAAAATATGGGTGATGTATGACTAAGATAACACGTCAAACTTGGTGATCTGGTGGTATAGGGTTAAGGTGTCGGACCTCTGTGCTGGGGGCCCGGTGTTCAATCCTTGGTCCCGGCACATATTTATCTGATTACCAGACCCTTCCTTCACCTCTGACAAGACGTGTATTAATAACATCTTGTGAATGTGGGGAATGCCAGGCCTCCACCGTGGTTCGGATCCCACGTTAAACTGTAGGTCCTCCATTTCATCTCACAATCACCCTACCATTATACATTAGCGTAAGTGCGTACAACCCGAACGGGTAGTAAGACGTGGTGCTAATAATAATAATAATAATAATAATAATAATAATAATTTAAATACGAGTAAATATAAACAGTTCTGTTTGAAGACCATCATGATCAAGACAAATATCCAAGAACTGTTGATATTACCAAGTGAAGAATATTAGAGTAAACAAATCTAGGGTAGCAATATTGTATTTTATTTGTCTTAAATAAAAATCATGCTATAAGAACCGGTGTCTGTAAAATTGTGCCCTCGCATGAATCATCACACTAATAGGTGGGAAAACTGCACCCTCGCTTGAATCATCACACTAATAGGTGGGGAAAAGCGCGCCCACACGACCTTGTCTCTGTCTCACCTAAATAATTTTAACAAGGTCGTGTGGGCCCGCTTTTCTTACTTTCCTCACGAACTTACCATTTTCACCGTCGTGGATCGGTTCTCCGTTCGTTTAAGAGGCCGGGGGGGAGGGGGGGAGGATTTAAAATCGACTGGTCGTACATCAAGAGGTCTTAGGGAGGTCAAAGAACATTGATTCATCGTATCTGTCTCTTTTGTCTGTTTTTAGGTTAGGTTAGGTCAGGTTAGGTTAAGTTAGGTTAGGTTCGGTTAGGTTAGGTTTTTCAATGAAATAAAAATTAGTGTGTATCTGTAAGCATTTGGTGAGAACGTATAAATTGTAGTTACCAAACTAATTATTGACGAACTTTTACTCAATTTTTTAAAAATTTAGGCTAGACTCTTCAAACACTTTCTTAGATCCTTGGGCGTACTTGTTTTGTAAGTGTGTAAAACAGAGTGGGGAGCGCACTTTTACCAACTAATGGTGTGATGATTCATGTGAGGACGCAGTTTTTCCCCCTTTTTTTCTGGGGAGGCGCAGTTTTCCCCGGGCACAATTCTCCCTAATCTCTAAAAAACACCCAAAATACTGTTTTTATTATAACTGTAACCCGTTTTATTGTGGAAAGGATATGGGGAAAAAATACCCACAATGCATCAATACGAGATTCGAGCCTTGACCTTCCAATAAAAGGCAATACAGTCTACTGCATGAGTGACGTTTCAAAACCCGCCTTAATTATAATACTATGATAACACATGCAGTAGACCGGGGTTCGTCCCCAGACTCGTGTAAGCGGGGATTAAACTCACAACCCGCCACCAGAAGCAAGCAAGGAATTAAAAGAAAATTACAATTAGATTAATTTAAAGTTTCTTTTTAAAATAGGCAATTTGTTTCTGTAGGTGCTATTAATTTGATAAGACTCCAATAAGCTATTAGACTGGGTGTTCAGGAATACACAAATATACTTCCTTTCTTCACGAATAGACTTAACTGACAGCTAGGTCTGCTTTATATATCCCTACAGGGTGACCTGGAGGTCTAGGGGTAAGGTGTTAGACCTCTGTGCTGGGTGTCCGGGCTTCAATCCTCGGTCCCGGCACAGATTTATCTGATCGCCAAACCCTTCCTTCACCTCTGACAAGACATCTTGTGAATGTGGGGAATGCCAGGCCTCCACCGTGGTTCGGATTCCACGTTAAACTGTAGGTCCTCCATTTCATCTCACAATCACCCTACAATTACACATTAGCGTAAGTGCGTATAACCCGAACAGTAGTAAGACGCGATTATAATAATAATATATATCCCTACGCCAAACTATATATTCTGCAAGCCCATATATTTAGTAGCTGTCACTTTTTTGCGGAGGGGGGGGGGGCATCCATAAGTAAACTTCTTTTTAAAAGGCGTCTTTACATTTTGGAAATATGAGATGATGAAAAAACCGTTTCTATTTTTGTAATTAACTTAAAAATGATTTACTAACGAGATCTTTCTAAAATGTGGCCATCACTTCATAATCAAACTGGCCCCGTGTTGTAGTTGTCAGTCCCCCTGGCTAGATTTATGGCTGGTACCTGGAGTATTTGTCTCTAAAGGGGAGTTACCACAATGGTTACCAGGGTTTAAGTTGACTTAGGTTTAAGTGCTTCCACTGGCTCATCACCCTCATACTCTCTATCATCATCATACTCTCTATCATCATACTCTCTATCATCATCATACTCTCTATCATCATACTCTCTATCATCATCATACTCTCTATCATCATACTCACTATCACCCTCATACTCTCTATCACCCTCATACTCACTATCACCCTCATACCCACCATCATCTCATATCATCGGGACGTGGAAAGACCCTCCACGGAAAGGATGTACGATTAGTACATTCGGGCGTCCCCTGGACAACAGTACATTAGTACTGGATAATATTTACACTACTGGGCTAGAGATTTATGTAGCGCAAACACATAATATTATTATTACTATAACTATTATATTATTATTAATTCCAGAGCGGCTCGTAGCTAAAATTAGTGGGGGTGCTACCCCAGAAAATTTCTAGCCTTTGTTTTAAAATTGTGTAAAAAGAAAAAAATATGTATAAAAAGAAAAAAATATGTATAAAAAGAAAATTTATTCAGGAACTTGATAAAATCTTGATAAAAAACAACAAGCAAATACATTTTTTTATTTACTTTAACTTAAATTGCTACAGTTCAAGCTTGATCTATTCATTTAAAAACGAAATCAATTCTCCTTGTTTTAATTTGCGCTAAAAGTACAATAATTTTCTCCTTGATCTCTGGATGACAATTGAGAACATTTTTCTCCATTGAAAGTACTGCAAGCGCATTTAGTCTTTATGTTAAATAAAAGAACCTAAAAAAAGGATCAAATAGAATATCTGGAAGCAGAATAATAATCTAATTCTACACCCATCTACACTTTATCACATTCAAGAATATGGCACACGGTTTTTAAGCACAACACACGCTGAGTAAAAAAAACAAACTTCCTTCCACCATCAAGCCAGAGCCGGCACTGCGAGAGCAACAGTGCTCTCTCTACCTGTCAGTCCCACCTTCCTCCCCACACCCCTACTATGTGCGCATGCGTACAACAGTCAAACACCACGTCACTGGCACTGCGAAGCGCACAGTTCCATACAAAGATTTTTGTATATTTTTCATAAACTGGGGGATGGCTACTGAAGTACTGACATTAAGCTTAAAGAATATATATTTTACTACAAAAATAAATAAAGAATTAAAGAAAAAATGACTCATTGTATTAAATGTTATCGATAATATCAAGTGGAATTAGGGTTTTCTGCAGTTCCGCATTTCCTATCCACAAACCACCACTGATTATTTCATACATAAAGATGGCGAACCGAACGAAATGATGGTGGTTGATAACGTCATATGACCCTTATTCGTGCGTTTGTGTTTACAAAATAAAAACTTTTTATTTCTAACTTGAATTTTCCTCTAAACATTCAAACATAAACATATAGACATTAAAATTTATTTTTAAGCCTTTGGTGGCTTGTTATAAGAATATAAATGTGTGAATATAATCTTTTTAAAATTGAAACGTACATTACTTATATTTCCGGAGGTTGTAAATTTGACCCCCCCTCCCCCCTTCTAGTCGCGGCCTTGTTACACTCACCAAACAGCGACCGACTGTTAGAACATTGTGTTTTTGTTTTTACCGCTTTGAGAGATCTGTAACTAGTTGTTTAACCTTTCCAGTCCCGAGCTCCGAACGTATCGCAATCCCTCATATTACTATCGGACCTTGCCCCACCCACCTGCTGGCATATAGCACATGTGTGGAGCTAGAGCCGGTACCACCTGCTGGCATATAGCACATGTGTGGAGCTAGAGCCGGTACCACCTGCTGGCATATAGCACATGTGTGGAGCTAGAGCTGGTACCACCTGCTGGCATATATCACGTGTGTGGAGCTAGAGCTGGTACCACCTGCTGGAATATATTACATGTGTGGATCTAGAGCTTGTACCACCTGCGGGCATATATCACATGTGTGGAGCTAGAGCTTGTACCACCTGCTGGTATATATCACATGTGTGGATCTAGAGCTTGTACCACCTGCTGGCATATATTACATGTGTGGAGCTAGAGCTTGTACCACCTGCTGGCATATATTACATGTGTGGAGTTAGAGCTTGTACCACCTTCTGTAATATAGCTCACCAAATGTCAGGCTCATCTAATCTAGTGGTACGTGGACTTTTGTTTGTTTGTGTTTTCCCCCTTCCTCTAAACGTGAATGTGGATACACTTCCTCTGACATCAACCATCCTCATCCCTAACACATTATGAGCGATACTTTTAATTACAACTTTTTCGAAGATAGATTAACCGATTTGTTTTGAAATTAGTATTCGGGTCTATTTTACATAATAAATAATAACGTGTAGGGGGCTCTGTGAAGTCAATTTTTCAATTCGAAGCGAACTCAAATCGAATAATATGATATATTCTCGAGGCAGAATAGTATGAATAAGATATTCTTGGAGCAGAATAATAGGAGACATTCTCGAGGCAGAATAGTATGAGATATTCTCGAAGCAGAGCCGAGGTTTGACTATTTTCTGGCAGTTGTTTTTTCTTGAAAAAATATTATATTGACTTTATTTAACTTTATGCACTAGAAACGCAAGAAATGTCTTATTGCACAATAATTCATAATATTTAGTTTTATTCTGATACACCAAATTATTAACACAACTTACAATTCAATTACTTCATATTATTAACCTAAATATTAATTTGTAATGTATAAAACAGTTAAGAAAGGCAATAACTGAACATTGATTGAGAATTTTATCTCTCAATATTTTTATTGACGAATTGTTGAAGCCAGAAATTTTTTCGGAGCAAAGTGGAAGCTGATATTTGTTTTGAGGCCAGGTCGATTCGAAGCTACGCAAACCTCAAATACTGTATGTATATTTTCCTAAAATAAATACATTTGAATATAGTTTAAAGAGATTCTAAAAAAAAATTGAAAAACTTTTGAAAATGTCTTTGAAGATTTAGTTCAAAATGGATATCTGGGAATTGTTTTTCATGATAATTTTTTTTTTATTTGCAGAAGTTGAATCGCAAGACCCACTATTTTGGGTTGGAGGGAGAAAATGTTCAAGATTACAATTTTTTCTCTATAATATGAAAAAGTAAACCAGCAGAAAATGCTCGGTAAATTTTTTGATTTTTAATAAACATTAAAAGCCTATGTTTGAACTTTTTTTGCTCTTAATTTCTCAACAACTTTCTTTAATTAATCAGATAAATATGTAGTTTTCAACACTCCTGCCCTCCTACGACATGTCAAAACTTGTGTTAATTAAATAGGATTATTATTATTATTATTATTAGCACCGCGTCTTACTACCCGTTCGGGTTATACGTACTTACGCTAATGTGTAAATGGTAGGGTGATTGTGAGATGAAATGAAGGACCTACAGTTTAACGTGGCATCCGAACCACGGTGGAGGCCTGGCATTCCCCAAATTCACAAGATGTCTTGTCAGAGGTGAAGGAAGGGTTTGGTAATCAGATAAATCTGTGCCGGGACCGAGGATTGAACCCCGGCCGCCAGCATAGAAGTCTGACACCTTACCCCTAGACCACCAGGTCACCAATTAAATAAGAGATTAAAGGTTTGAAAAAGAAGGGTGATAGGTAAGATCAAATTAAAGATAATAGAGATTTACACTTGCAAAAAAGAACGTCATCTTTATTTCACATTATTCATGGCAACAATATCCCCACAAACACTGGGGAGGGGTAACATCGTTTTGTTGTTGTTGTTTATTTTACACATTCATACTTAAACACGCAAACACAATATAATATAAAATAAAATTTATAAAAAAATTAATATTTAAGAATCAAACACACGTGTTGCCTAAAACAGTCTGGTTTTGTAGCAGCTAAGAAATAAAACAGACATTTTATCACCTGCTTTAGTTGAAATCTTATATAAATTAGATATTATTTTTTGCACACGTACATGGCAATAAATTTAATTTAAAAAATAAACATTTAACTATTTTATATCGTTTAAATATGGGTTTAGTCGAATATAAGTGAGAAATTGTGGTCATAAATATAATATAACATTTTTTTTTTAAAAGCCATGTTTGTTTAAAGACAATTTGGTTCGGTCCGCATCTTCTTTGATAAAATGTTAGATTGTTATAATTATTTTTTTTAAATTAAAAATTCTATAAAACTAAACAGGTATTTGACTGTTATTTTTGTTATACGCTACAAACACGGAAATATTTTTTTTAAACCTAAGTTATAACTATATTATTTAAAAAACATAAACAAATGAATACTGATACACAATAAAAAAATACTAATACAAGGATATCACTGTATGTACAAAGATGTATTTAAATATCGTCCGGCTGACACCAACATCTTAAGGGGGTTGCCGGTCACTCCTCTTACACGTGAGATGCGTGGTTGTTCCGCTGTCCTGGTACGGAGGCGCTTGGTCGGTTGTTGCATCTAACCGCTGTAGGGCGGCAGGTACTCTCTGTCGGGCTGGGTGACTGGCGAGCCGGGGAACTGCGTGTCGGACGAAGGGCTGGTGGAGCCACCTGGTCGGGGGAACGGCGTACTAGGGCTGCCGGGCCTGGGGTAGCTGCCGGATGGGGGGAAGGGCGTGGTAGGCCCACCTGGCCTGGGATAGGAGGGGGTGCTGGATCCTGGGTAGCTCGTGCTGGGACCGAATGGGCCACTTGGGGTGCTTGGACCACTGGGTCTGGGATAGCCGGTGTTGGGACCTCCTGGGCCACTGGGACNCCTCCGAATGGACCTCCTGGGCCACTGGGACCGCCTGGACCGCTTTGACCTCCGAATGGACCTCCTGGACCACTGGGACCACCTGGACCGCTTTGACCTCCGAATGGACCTCCTGAGCCACTTGGTCCACTAGGTTTGGGATAGCCGGTGTTGGAACCTCCTGGGCCACTGGGACCACCTGGACCACTTTGACCTCCGAATGGACCTCCTGG
Organism: Timema californicum; assembly: GCA_902141385.1. Lineage (NCBI taxonomy): Eukaryota > Metazoa > Arthropoda > Insecta > Phasmatodea > Timematidae > Timema > Timema californicum. The sequence continues at coordinate 3,180 of CABFOW010002257.1, read as the reverse complement.
GCCACTGGGACCACCTGGACCGCTTTGACCTCCGAATGGACCTCCTGAGCCACTTGGTCCACTAGGTCTGGGATAGCCGGTGTTGGAACCTCCTGGGCTGCTTGGACCTCCTGGACCGAATGGACCTCCCGGGCCACTTGGACCTCCTGGGCCGCTTGGACCTCCAGGACCGAATGGACCTCCTGGGCCACTTGGACCTCCTGGACCGAATGGACCTCCTGGGCCACTTGGACCTCCGAATGGACCGCCTGGACCGCTTTGACCTCCGAATGGACCACCCTGTCCTGGGAAAGGTCCAGAAGGACGACCGTTGAATACTCCGGGTCCACCCGTGGTGGGGAAACCGACCTGTGGCTGTTGACTGCCAACGATGGAGTAGTCATAGATGAACTCGTTGAGGCCGTACAGACTTTGTGTGAGGCCACAGTCAAACTGATCCCACCACACGCAAACAAAGTATTGCTGGTGGAACACCGTCCCGTTGGGGCAGAGGAAGTCGTACGTCTTGTTGTTAGAGCAGATGTGGAAGGCCTGACATTGGGTCTCGACGTCGCCATAGTAACCAGGGAATCGCTGGTTATCACAGCGGAAGGAAGTGAGGGGCACCTCAGAGTAGATTGGGTAATCGACGCCTGGCTGGCCAGGGATGGCCGAGTAATCACCGTCATCGTATGAGCCATCGTAGGAGCCATCGTCATTATCCCCACCTGGGAACGCGCCTGAAGGTCTTCCACCGGAAGGAAAACCACCCGGGAATCCACCAGGTATCGAAGGCCTTTGTCCACCAGGGAAACCACCGGGGAAACCACTAGGTCCTGAAGGACCTTGTCCACCAGTAGGTCCTTGACCACCAGGATATCCACCTGGCCCAGAGGGACGTCCAGCTGAAGGTCCTTGGCCCCCAGGATATGCACCAGAAGGTCCTTGGCCTCCAGGATATGCACCAGAAGGTCCTTGACTACCAGGATATCCACCAGATACAGAGGGTCGTCCAGTGGAAGGCCCTTGACCACCAGGATATGCACTAGAAGGCCCTTGACCTCCAGGATATGCACCAGAAGGTCCTTGACTACCAGGATACCCACCAGTAGGTCCTTGACTACCAGGATACCCACCAGTAGGTCCTTGACTTCCAGGGTATCCACCAGATACAGAGGGTCGTCCAGTGGAAGGTCCTTGGCCACCGGGATATGTACTAGAAGGTCCTTGACCTCCAGGGTATGCACCAGAAGGTCCTTGACTACCAGGATATCCACCAGTAGGTCCTTGACTTCCAGGGTATCCACCAGATACAGATGGTCGTCCAGTGGAAGGTCCTTGACCTCCAGGATATGCACTAGAAGGTCCTTGACTACCAGGGTATCCACCAGTAGGTCCTTGACTCCCAGGATATCCCCCAGATACCGAGGGTCGTACAGTGGAAGGTAATTGACTGCCAGGATATGAACCAGTAGGTCCTTGATTACCAGGATATCCACCTTGATTACCAGAAGTTCCTTGACCACCAGGATATCCACCAGTGGTTCCTTGATTACCAGAAGTTCCTTGACTACCAGGATATCCACCTTGATTACCAGACGTTCCTTGACCACCAGGATATCCACCAGTGGTTCCTTGATTTCCAGAGGGTCCTTGACTACCAGGATATCCACCTTGATTACCAGAAGTTCCTTGACCACCAGGATATCCACCAGTGGGTCCTTGATTACCAGAAGGTCCTTGACCACCAAATGGTCTTTGGCTGCCAGGAGAGCTAGATCCAGGCTGATACTCGTCACTGGATGGACGGGGAGTACTGCCACCGGATGGGAAGGGGGATCCGGATGGTCTGCCCGACGGGTATCCACCGGAAGCTGTGGTCGAGGGGAAGCCCCCGATTGGCTTGAAGGTAGTGGATGGATAGTTGTTTCCGGTGGTGGAGGGGTAGCCACCTCCCTGCGGCCTCCCACCAGAGGGGGAACTACCGGGGAAGGGTTGGGCTGTACTTGGACCACCCCCTCCACCGCCACTCTCTAAGGGGTTGTTGGGACGGTCGTACGTGTACCCTTCCCGGCCCTGGAAGAACACAACAATAGGAATATATGTGATGTTGAAGGTATTCATGAAGTCATCAGCCTATCACATGGAAAGGATACGTTTTAATCAAGAACGAATCGATAGTGTGGTTAAATCCTACTTTATGTTTCTTTGACGGTAACTAAGCTACTTCTTCTTCCTTTCTTTCCCCTCCCATCTGGCATGTGACACTGAAGGGAAATATTTAATGTTATACATTGCCACCCCTTTAATAACACCATCGTACCAGTGCTTTCTAGCGGTGAGATACTAAACTATTGCAATATAATATATTACGACCCCTTCAGTAACACTGTCGTACCAGTGCTTTCTAGCGGTGAGATACTAAACTATTGCAATATAATATTATTACGACTCCTTCAGTAACACTGTCGTACCAGTGCTTTCTAGCGGTGAGATACTAAACTATTGCAATATAATATTATTACGACCCCTTCAGTAACTGTCGTACCAGTGCTTTCTAGCGGCGAGATACTATACTATTGCAATATAATATTATTACGACCCCTTCAGTAACACTGTCGTACCAGTGCTTTCTAGCGGTGAGATACTAAACTATTGCTATAATATTATTGCGACCCCTTCAGTAACTGTCGTACCAGTGCTTTCTAGCGGTGAGATACTAAACTATTGCAATATAGTATATTACGACCCCTTCAGTAACACTGTCGTACCAGTGCTTTCTAGCGGTGAGATACTATACTATTGCAATATAATATTATTACGACCCCTTCAGTAACACCGTATCAGTGCTTCCTATCGGCGAAACATGAAACTATTGCAGTAACCGTTTAGAGGTTTCTATCTGTTGGCGTAGTCTTGTAGTATTTACATTCAATGGCAGTGATTACTAATGTGGAACCAACAGAGCTTGTGTCTTCTATTTGACTAGAGGGATAAAAGTGGGTGACAGAAGTGGTCACAGGCTGAGTGAGCGTTTTTAAGTGAAGCGTTAGCAGGTTAAGTTCAACCTCAGTTCAGGTATCAAATTATACTTATAGCTCGTAAGATATGTGAAAAGAAACAATACACAGTGAAACATAAACTTATTATTGGTTCTGTGCGTATTCAACTCCCTATTTCCCAAAACTATAACTTATTTAA